>JAJOOR010024139.1:0-12532 GCA_036250505.1 Solanum acaule | reverse complement strand
AGACCATACACAAATTCACATCATATCACATTACCTTCACATAATCAACATTACTCAAAACAACAATCATCCAACTTTGCCTACAAGGCCATGATCACAACATGCTTATAAAGTAAACACCTCCCCACTTTCAATGGGATCAAACCTCACAATTCTAACATCTACAACATATATATATAAAATATAAAATACTAGAATCAATAATCTATTCACAACTTCATCATCATCATAAACCTTAGGTCACAATTGCCCATTCAAGGCCAACATCCACTATAACATAATTGACCATCAATTCCTCATAATTCAATATAGAACAATACATAAATCAATAGCCCATAATAATCTACACATTAATATCACATTATTAGCTCAAAATCAATAGACCCACTTTAAACCCAAAATTAGGATTTCAAGATATGCAAGGGTTCATGGAGTTTTTTTTTATCTTAAAACCATCAATATTAACATAAATCATCATTTGAAATACTTTCATGTAAGAACCCAAGCTTAGAATTGAAATTGGGGTTTTTAGTGTTTTTTTTTAAAAACATTTAAATCACTTTGATTTGGCTCTTTGATTGAAAGGAGAATCAAAGATAAAATCCCCATACCTTTATGATTAATTTCCTAGGAATTTGAAGGAGAAATTAGTAGGAACCCATCCCCTAGCTTGAAGCTTCATCAATGTCTTCCATGGAGTTCTAGAGAGAGAATTTATTTGAGAGGGAAGGTTCAATTTGGGTAATGAAGTCTAATTCTAAGTTTTGGGGTTTTAACCACATAAAATACCCTAAAATAGGTAGAATAACCGTTTATAATAATTCTCCAAAGTACCCAAACTATCCCTCACTTAGTTGGACCTTTTAAACAAGACAAACTTAAGTTTTATTTTTGCAGATTTCATCGAGAAACAAGTCCGCGACGTGGAGGTGTTCCCACAAGTTTCTGGAAATTAAATTTCGAGACAGAAGAGTCTGCGACACGTCTGCGACACGGACCAAAATTTTGGCCCTTGGTGGAGCTAGTCCGCGACACGGACATGCTCCCTCCATGAGCATTTTGCAAGTTGCCTTGGCAACTTGTTTGGCCAAGGGTTGGGGTCCTTCTCGGGTCCCCTTAGGGTGGTCCCGGGGAGTTGTACCCAAACGTTTTGACCCTAAAAACATTTATTAAGACACTAGGGTCACCTCCACTAATTTTAGACTCCAAACAACGCATAAAAACATGAACAACATACTAGAACACACCAACATGTAATAGACTAGTTTTCAAACGTCTTGGTCGTCCCTTGACGTTTGACTTCCAAACTCTTTAAAACTGACTAACAAGGTTATTCTTCATTATTTTAACAAGTTATTAATGCATAAAACCCATGTGAGGCTCTACTTTATCCTACTTCATTTTGAGGGGTGTTACAGTGAATCATAAACCCTCTTCCACACATTCAGCTCGAGAGAGTGAATGGACTAAAGCGTAGGCTATTCTTAATTGTTGCTTGTTGGTGTTCGAGAGAAACCAATTTGATTCGGGGTAAATTATTCGAGATAAAGTTTATCCCCACTAAAGTCTAGCTTAGTCACTGATTTACAACAATTTACTATCAATTGCAATTACCCAATTGCCTACCTTAGCCAATAATCCAATCACATCTCTAGAAACCATCTTTATACTTGTTATTTTCGTGTTATTTGCTGTTGTAGCTGATATTTGAAACCAAATCCCTTGTTATTTGACACTTGTGTCACCCCAAACTTGAACTATGCTTTTATTCGTAAATGTTTTTACCTATGATTGACTTGAACATATTCATGTTTTTCTATTGATTCTTAAATACGTACCACTCCCTGTGGGATTCGACCCCAACTCACTTAGTTGGGTTATATTACTGACTAACGATCATTGGAACTTAGTATTGGATGAAGTGTCCTGATATGTGAAATCAAAATGGCGCCGCTGCCGGGGAGTGGTGTTACTTGAGATATTTTTGTTAAGTTGAATTTTGTTCTTGTTAATTATAGTCGAATTTACTTAACTTTAGGTTTGTTTTGCTTGTTTGTATGTTGAAACAGGAAGTATGAGTGTTAACAGCATCAATGGCAGCCAAGTAAGCCATCAAGATGACATCTGAAACCTCAATGATGTCAATGAGCCTAATGCCAATGACCCCCATCTTATGGGAGGTATTGGTGACATTCGCTTGCCTCCAGTCGAAGGGAATGTGGTATTCCACATCACAAGTACTATGTTGCAACTCTTGCAATTAAAGGGGTTGTTCAGTGGTTTGGCTCATGAGGATCCCCATGAGCATCTTAGAAACTTTGTTGATGTATGCGGACCGTTCTCCTTAAAGAACATCTCCCAAGAGTCGATCCAATTGAGGTTGTTCCCATTCTCTTTGATGGGAGAGGCATGTAAATGGCTGGCTGAATTGCCACATGAATCAATCACTTCGTGGGAGGAGTTGGTCAGTGCATTTAATGTGCGATTTTTCCCTCCTTCAAAGATGATGACTCTTCGGGACAACATTTAGAGCTTCAAGCGTCTAAAAGGCGAGCCAATTCATGAAACTTGGCTGCGATTCAAGAAGTTGGTGCTTCAATGCCCAACCCATGGCTTGCCTGACAACGTGTTGCTGCAATATTTTTATCGGAGTCTTGATTCTGTAAATAAGGGTGTTGCTGACCAACTTTCTCCTGGAGGTTTGATGCAGCAACCTTCTGCGATAGCGGCTCAGCTCTTGGATGGCATGACTACCATAAACAGGGCGTGGTATACCCGTGAAGATCAGGTCTCCCCTGTCACATTCAAATTGACTAAGTAACAGATGGAGAAGGATCAAGTAAGGGACCAAAACATGGCCAAGATCATGACACAACTTGACATTTTGTCCAAAAATGTCATGGGAGTTGGTGCTTGAGGTGTCAATGTCGTGGGTGTCAGGTGTGCTAATCTGGATAAGTCCAAGTTTGAAGCCTTGTATAATGAAGAGGTGAATTTCCTAGCCAACCAAGGTGGTTGTTATCATTCAAACTACTTGAGGCAGGGTGGTAACCAAGGTTGGAATAGGGATGAAGTTTGGAAATATCGTGATCGAGAATGGAGGGACCGTAATCCAAATTGGAATGATGGGGAGAAGGATAGGTATGTGCCTCCCCATTGAGCGCAAAAATCCAAAGGATTCGGAAGGTGGCCGATCTAAGGATATGCTTTCTCATATCCTCAACAAAGTTGAGGGGTCGGACAAGAATTTAAAGGAAATGAAAGAAGATGTGTCGACCCTTATCCAGATCGTTACCTCCCATTCAGTATCGATCAAGCAGTTGGAGACCCAAATGGGTCATATCTCGTCTCATCTGAACCTGAGATAATAAGAGGGTTTGCCTAGTGATACTATGGCTAGACCCAAGAATGAGGTTTAAGTATGGACCTGCGTCGTGTCGTGACGTTAACTAAGGCTCTCCTTAGGAGGTAACACAAGTTTTATTTTGTTTCTTTCATTTTAAGTTTGAAATAAGGGTGTGTTGAGTGTGCAGGTCAAAGTGTGGAAAGTGTTTGAAAAGTGTAGGTTGGCGAGTTAAAAGTCTAGTCGGCGCATCGCCGAAGAGGTCAGCGAGCCCGACTTGGACCACCGTTGGACTCAAGATAATTTTAAATTGGAGTCTGTAAAACTCAGCGAGCCCATGAGCAACTTGGCGAATCGCTGACCAGGTCGGCGATCGCGATCTAGTCCGCCGTTTGGACCCCCACATTAACTGGAGGTCCTGTAAAACTCGGCGAGGTAAGTGCCCACTCGGCGAGTAAAACTAATATTGCCGAATGGGCGAGAACTGGACGGTTTTTAAAGGCCAAAGGTTTAAACTTTCAAACTCTTTCACTTTCCTTCACTTTCAATCTTCCAAAAAACCTACACTTTAGTTTCTATATTTCTTGCATTTCTAGAGTGTTTTAGTCGTTGATTGTGTGTTAGGAGTGGATTACTTTGCCGCCTAGTATTTCAATCTTATTTAATCGGCATATAAGGTTGGATTTCCAAACCCCGAGTTTATTTTTATTGAATTTGTACTCATTTGCAATGATCTTATCTTAGTGACATGTGTTGGGCCTCTCTGATAGTTTTAGTATGTTTGAATACATGTTTTAATTCGATATTCTTCCCCGTAATGCCTTAAATGTTGAATTCCCATAATTTTATGCCTTAAAATTGGTTAGAATTTGTGGGGTTGTGCTTGCATGTTATTGGGCCTAGTCGGGTGAAGTCTAAGTAACCTGTATTTGTGTCAAATAGCGTAATTTGCCCAATGATAGAGTGGGTGACGTCATTCTTAAGGGCAAAAGTCATCAAATGTCCAAATTTGGCAAAACCAAGAGAAATCTGAGAATCCCAGGGTAATGGGTGTATTGGGTCTTGCTTTAATTTGATGAGTGCATGCTTTGATTTTGTTTTTGGGGGTTGCGAGGATGAATTTAAGAAGTTGGGTTGAAACTAGGCACGTTGGGTCGTTTGACGAGCTGGGTCGAGCGAGCCGAACCACTCGCCTTTAATTTCATGCTATACTTGAAGTTGGATTTTGTAACTTTCGGTGAGAAGCTTGAGGTCACCGAAGGAACTCGGCGACTCGCCAAAAATCTTCTTGATCGCCTTTGTCTGCACCCCTGTACCTTAAATTGCACTGTAACTTTCGGCAGGCTAATCCTTGCTCGCCGAAAGGCCTTCCCATCACCGACATGCCAAATTTTTCTGAGAATTTTGAGCCAATCCTTTCGGCTTGCCCGATCTAGCTCGCCGATCAGTTCGGTGAGTCTGTCTACAACTATGTTTTTGTGCGTTTGATTGAAGTGTTTCTCACTTTTTATAATGTTTTTGTAGACATGGCTAGACCGAAAGTTGCCGGGAGGAACATGCCACCCCGAAAGAAGGCTAAGGGGATTACAATGAATGAGGATACAACTGCATCCAGGGGAAAAGCTACAAATCTTCCCATAACTGGTGGGAAAGGAAAGGGAAAAGGAAAGGCACCTGCGTCACCGGAGGTCAGCTCTGACAGTGACGGCATCTACACCACTCACCTCACCACTTCTGAAAGTGAGGGTGAGCACCAGGAGCTTCAGATTGTAGCTTTTGATGATGATGAGATGATAGCAGCACAGAGGGCAGAGCTGCGGACCAAAAGGATGAACAATCCATCTAGGATCAGAAATCCTCAGCCCACCACCACTTCTCCTCTAGTTCCAGCACAGGTAGTGGTCCTAGCACCACCAGTATAGGGTCCTCCCCCCAAGTTTATGAACAGATTAAAGACTGAGGGGCTGAGGACAATCATTGAGGAGAAGCGTTTGTCCACGGATGGGGTGATTGATAGGTACCCCGAGATTATGAGTTGTATGAAGTCTCATAAGTTCCAGATCTTCACAAAGCCTTGTGGCCCGTATATTCCAAGCTAGGTTAGGGAGTTCTACAACGCGTACAGTGCCTTGATACCACAAAGGAAGAAGCAGGCAGCAATATTTAAACCGGTTGACTATGTAGTTGTCCGGGGGAAGAGGGTGCAGTGTGATTTTTCTGCCATTAATGTTGTCCAAGAGTGCATTACGAGACTTGAAGATGACTGCCTGCATATGATAAAGAAAAAAGACATTGGACAACATGAAGAAGTGGTTAGCTCCGTTGATATCTGATGGCACTCCAAAGTGGTTGGAGGCAAGGGCTCCAATAGAAAAGAAAGACTTGAATGTAGTTGCGAGGTTCTGGTTTGGCTTCATCAGCAGTACTATCATGCCATCCCAAAATGAGTCAATTCTCCGCCTTGCCAAGGCAGCCTGTCTAGGCTGCATCATTGATGGAATGAGGATCAATCTGGGATGATTATGGCATATGAGATGGTCATGAGGTCCAAGTAGCGCCAGACCTCACTTCCATTCCCGATGTTTATCACCAAGCTATGTAGACGTGCTTGGGTTCCTAGAGATGCAAAGAAGGATGTTGAAGTGATTCCCACATCCTCTACTGATATTCGGAGGATCGAGGTAGAATATTTAAAGGATCAGGCGGAGAAGAAGAAGGCAACCCCGGTGGACTCTTCCCCGGTTGTGGACACAGACTCACTACCTGCAGAGGCATCTTTGCCTACTCCGGCCCATGGGCCTTCAGGTACCTTTATTGTTGTTCCTTCTGACACCCCTAGTTCCTCTGCTGCTACGTTGCTTCTTAGACCTGCTGCTGTTGTTTCCCGAACCCCGCTCACTCAGGCTTCATTACTCCGGATGGGGAAGCTTGCCCACTCTGCCAATCGTCGTGCTGCCAGACTTGAGGCCTCCATTTCGGGCATGATTCAGACTGCCCTTGCTAATGTTGTGACATCATTGAGCGCTACCATTGCAGCTAGGATAGCGGTGTGTGAGCATGGCTAAGGGGCCACCGATGAGGTGAGGGCTTTAAAGGTCGTTATTGCTGGGTTGAGGAGTGATGTGGATAAACTATAGTCCACCGACATGTCCATGATTTTCGAGACGGTGGAGATTCCAGATGTGCCAGATATGCCTCCAGCTACCACCAGAGATGAGGTTAGAGTTGAGGAGGCGGCTGATCCCGAGTCTGAGGCTAAGATGGATAAGAAGATGCTTAAGGTGGCTGATGAGGTTTCTTACAAAGGCCTTACAGAGACTGAGGAGGCCATGATCGATGCAGTTGTGTATACCTCTTTGGCGGATACACAATTGGCTAACCCTAGTGCAAGTATTGTTCCTTTTGAGGTGACTTCGAGCATTGATGCCCAGATTCCGAGCACTATACCGGGCACTGATGCCCAGGAAGATGGAGTGACTTAGTAGACAGGATCCCTTCTTTACCTCTCTCTCTATCTTACTTTATTTTGACTTTTGGATATTATTTTGATTGCATTTGAGGACAAATGATTTTTATTTGTAGTGGGGTGAGGCCTACCTTTTGTGTATATATTTGGGTTTTGAGTATATATTTGGGTTTTGAGCTATAATTGTGTTTATACTGCTTTTATGGATGATTGAGCTTGTGGCTCCGTGTTTTTATTGATAAATGATTTTTTGACCCTTTCGAAAAAATTGTGCCACCTCTTGTTTGTGTTTGAATGTGGTTGTTCTCTTGCAAATTTGAGTATCGGTCTTGATCGATATCGATGACTTGAATAGTGCTCATAATCGAACAAAAATGAATGTGCGGCTACGATGAGGCCAAATGAAGTTGCATAGACAATATGTGAACTTTTTGCATCTCGTCGTGACTAGTCAAGTATCAAATTTAGTCTATTGTGATGAACATTGCACACTAGCAAAAGTGTGGAGTCTTGTTTGACATTGGTGTCAATGCCTTGTGTAATGAGCTTACTGATGCTCATCATGACTAACGACACTCATTCCGATTCAAGTGTCTACGATCGTCGATAATATAGTAACCCAACTGAGGGTTGGGATCATCCCAAGGGAGTGGTTTTGAGAATTTATAGAAAAATAAAATTTAGTTCTAACTAGTCGTAGCTAAAGATATTAACGTTTAAAAACATTTTAAATTAAAGGGGGAGACACAAAAGTGTCAAATATCGATTTGGGGGTTTTGTCACAAGTAAGCTAAAATTAGCGAAATCAACAAGAAAATCTAACAATGAGATGGGGATTCTTGGGATGTGACCGAAATACGGGTTAATCTAAATTATTGGGTACATGCTTTCGATAGAGAATTTATAGAGTAATAGTGACTAGGCTAAGCTATACGTGGGAATAAATTCTCTCTCGAGCAACTTACCCCGTTTCAAATCCTTGGAGATGAAACCCTCTTCTTTTCAAGTTTTCAAAACCCTCTCAAACTCAAAGCAAAAATAAAAGGTACTAAAAGTATATTAATTGTTTCTCACACTAAAAATCTGATACTAAGCTATAACTCTCAACGAGTATTTATAGTTTTCAAAATATTTGTGCTGCAGCGGATCGTTCGACGAGGTTAGTCGCAATCGCCGAATGACTCGATGATACGCCCTTCTTCTGGTTCATCGCCTTTTGTTCTTTGCCTTCAGCGTGTTTGTGTCTTGGATCATTAGGCGGTATATCTCTGCTTCATGAAACTGATCGGCGACGTGCCGACTGCTCCTATTTTTCCGCCGACTTGATCCCTCCCTTCAGGGCTCAGTACATTGGAACAAAAGGCGAAGTGAGACCCTTCAGTGACTTGCCAAGTGGACTCGGCGACCTCAGGCCTTCATTTCTTCGTTCTTTTCAGCCTTCTCGTTCCTTTTTGCGATGTAGTGTCCATGCTTTCCTAAAAACTTCACATACCTGAAACTTAAGGGTTTTTATCAGATATTGAGATAAAATAAGCATTTGAGAACACAATTTCTATTAAAATATATCCCTAAATGAGTCCAATTTGTGGACTCATCAACACCCCCAACTTAAATTTTGCTTGTCCTCTAGCAAACTCAAGTTCAGCCGTTCAAAAAGGGTGATCAAACAGTGCTACACAAGGCTCAATCATGAATCCATACAATGAGACTCAATTTACTTGTCACGACCAGAGTCTACACCCTGGACGTGGCTGGCACTTAAGAACCATTGCTGGTCCCCAAGCGAACCCTCATCCTGGCTGATTACAAGCGGAAGACTAACTTAAGCATGCAAAAGCTTAAACCTGAATAAAATTCAATAAACTCAACTTTTCAAAACTTTAACTCAAATGAACAACTTAGAATAAAAATAATATATTCAACTCGCCATAAAATAGGCACTTAAGTCTTTAAAATATTTAATAAAATAAATGAATAATACAGACTTCTCAACTATACTAACTATCTATGAAGCCTCTAACTGATAAAGATGGAAGTTGGGACAAGACCCACGACATCCTGACTAAACTGAAATGTAAATAAAATCCTCTAGAAAATAAAGAGGCTCACCATAGCTAACTCGAACTTTCGGATGTATCAACGAAGCTCATGTTGATGACCCTGAATACCTATGTCTGCATCATGAGAAGATGCAGGCCAAATGGCTCAATACGTGGAATGTACGAGCATGTAAGAGGAATTCTAAAGCATAAACATAAGCTTGAAACTTGATAAAAAGGAAACATACTTGCCTCTTCTCAAACTTACTCAACTCAAGGAATACTCAAGGATATTCAAAACTACTCAAACTTACTCAACTCAGAAGTACTCAAGGATAAGATACTCGACTTCAAAGATATGATACTTGACTTGAAATACTCAACTCTGGATACCTCAACTCATGAATACTTAACTGAACTCATTTCATTATAAAGCACTTTAAAACAAGTGCAATATAAAGAAAAGGAAAACTGTTTAAAATATGATGTCAACTCATAATCATAAATTCATAAAAGACATACTATGCTCCCTCTCAAAGTCTACTTGTGCAATGTATGAATGAAGTCTCATACCCCCATTCATACTAAGTAAAACCCCTTGAGGAACCATGAAATTACTGTTGTGGGAGTTTCTCTAACCGACAACCATCACTTAAGAGCTATAGTGATGATATAATGATCTACCTCACGCTGCCAGCGCATCCTATACCTGGCCATAGGTATAGGACCTGAACTGCTAATTGGATCCACTAGTCTATGCGAAAAGGATTCATCTAAAAAGTATGACCCTTTTTTACCCATGATGGTTACATGGTTTATGGAGACATGAGTTATCTGAACTCAAGCTCGTCCCCATATCGGTGCTCAATACTACTCCCAAAATATGATACTAACACTTTATGTTTAAAACATACTTCTTTCTGTGATTTGAGATAATTGCACACAAACTTAGCTCAAAGGCTATCTTGGAAATCAAAGTTTCCCCTCTTGCTTCATTTAGAAAGCGATTTCTCTTTTCTGAAAACTAGCCCGAAGGCTCTTTGGAAATCTCAGTTTCCGTTCTTATTTAAATGTGAAAACATTTCAAATCTCTTTGGGAATACTTAGTCCCCATGTACTTTTGAAGAAATTAACTTCAAGCTTTACTCTTTACTCTTTACTCAACTCAAAACTTAAGTCTTAAAACAAAGTTAAAACGTTTGTAAAAGACTTCTTAAAAATATGGTTCACGCCGAATTATGGACTTGAACGACTCAATGCAAGGTTTTCAATAACCATAGATAGACTCAAATACTTGGAATTCAAGAACTTCAATGATACTACAAATTTCAAGAATGCTCAACTCAGAGGGTTCATGCGGAATTATGAGCATGAACTACTCAACTCAAGGACTCAAAGATACTTTTCATCTCAAGATTGTTCGACTTATAATGTTCATGCAGAATTATGGGCATGAACAACTCAACTCATGGACTTCATGGGTAATAGGTAATAGTCCCATGATTAGGATTATAATCTCGGAAGGGTTAGGAACTCAATACTCAAGACTTAGAACTTGAAGATACTACTCCTTTCAAAGATACTAAATTGATGGAGTTCATGCGAAAGTTATGGGCATGAACGACTCGACTCGAGGGTCTACATAATAATATGGAACTCGTGAATACAACTCTTCTCATTCTCATACTTGCTTTCTCAGAACCTAGTTCAAATCGATAGTGATCTCAAAGGATTCACAATTGAACTCAAAGCTTTGCTTGAACTCTACTCTTAACTCTCTCTTGAATGTGAATTATGAATTCAAGAGTTATGCTTCATGGTATGAAGGATCTTGTAATGATAAAGTAGACTCATGAATACATTCTAATCACTCGTACTCACTTACTCGAGTCTTGAAACACGTTATTAGAAATTGTAGAAGACTCATCAAAAGGACTTAAAGGACTTTCTTAGAATGTTCGAAAGAATTCTCAAAAACTTAACTCTTAACTCTACCTTGATCTTGAATTATGGATTCAAGGTTGTGGTTTGTGATAGGAAAGATCTCATGATGTTTAGGATTGATTTTAGATAGCTAAACATGAGAAAAGATCAAAATCGGTTAACTCGTATAATTCTATCAACGTCACATAAATTGGAACATGAAAAATAACATATGTTATTTAAAAATTACATAAAAAGTACTATAAATTACAATAATTAATAACTTAAAACATCTACAAGACAAAAAAAAAAGAGAGGCTAAACAATAAATTCTAATTGACATTAAAAAAATATAATGAATAACTTAGCCAAATAGCTTTAGTAATTAATTTTATTAAATAGCTTTTTGTATAAGTGGCATTACTCTAGATGCTATAATAAGAATTAGATTATCAACACATATAAGTTTAAAAGAGTTTTTTTTAACTCATTATAATTTGTGCGTCTTAAGTGAAAGGTTAACTTTCTTTTGAACTTTAACCTCTAGATAGTAATTTTGACCAACAAAATTATGAGCTTTTTTATAATAATATAAATTTTGAGGTTATTTTGGGAATTACCAAATTTGTGAGCCAATTGAATTTTCCGTTGTCTTTAAACTTTAGTTGTTCATTAACGGTCACGTGGGGTTGTGAAAAGCTCCCAACTAATTTGCTTTCAATTAATATAATAAATATAAATTATAATGATTAACAATTTAAATATTGATTGAAAATTTGGTTAATCGTCATATACAAATATAAACCATCATATACAAATACAAATCAAATAAAGAATTGTTAGTTGCGAATTATACAAATGTGGTGAATTATACAAACGTACCTAATTATACAACTCAAAGTCAGCCCACAAAATTAATGGTTAATGTTAGTCGCGAGTAATAATTATAGCAAACTATAATACTAAAAATCAACTTAAAATATTATAAATTTGGTTAATTCTTGAAATTTCACCAGAATGAGGGAGTGACATATATTATTCGAAAATTACATTAAGAGTACCATAAATCATAATAATTAACAACTTAAAATATTTTAAAACATATTAAAATGTGATTAACTCTCGAAATTTAACATGTGCCACATAAATTGAGACAAAGGGAGTAACATATATTATTTGAAAATTACATACTTAAAATATTTTTAAAATATATTAAAATTTGATTAACTCTCAAAATTTCACACGTGTCACATAAATCACAATAATTAACAACTTAAAATTAAAAATATATATTAAGAAATTAGTTAACTCTTAAAATATCACATGTGTCACAGATATTATTTGAGAAGTACGCTAAAAATATTATAAAAATAATTAACAACAAAAAATATTTAACAACTTAATTGATTCTTCTAACTTTATATATGTATCACATAAATTAAAATAACTAAACTAATATATATTGGGCTCGAGTTTGTCTGGACTTTTGTATGTAGTCTAGTATATATATACTAGACATCGGAGCCCGTGCTAGCACGGGCCCAATATGTATCATTTTTTGTTTCAATTTATGTGACAAAGACAAAATTAAAGAGTTAATCAAACTTTAATATTAATTTAAAATAGTTTAAATTTTTAATTATTGTTAACTATGGTAAAAAATTTTTATGTCTTTTAACATTCTAAATTGCTAATTATTGTTGTATGATTTGTAATATCTTTTACGCAATTTTCAAATAATAAAGGTTATTTCTTCTTTCT
>JAJOOR010024137.1:0-14771 GCA_036250505.1 Solanum acaule | reverse complement strand
TAGTATAGTTACATTATAATTTTAAAAAAAGGACCGACATGCTTGTGTTTTCTTCACCTTTGGTTGTTTCTTTGTTCTTCACAGTTGTTTTATATTTTCCTTTTGTTTCAATACACTCTAAAGATAGAAATGTTCTTCAAACTCCACAAATAGAACAAACATGTAAAAGAATAACTTAAGAAAATTATAGAAACATTTGAGAAGATGATATACTTGTAGTGCTCTCCACTTAAATGAATGTCTGAGATCCTAATAATTTTACCTGAAATCTTTCTGTTGCCTGCACAAAAATGACATATCCGATGATGATATTTGGTTGCCGATAATGATATGTAACTGCATATAATCACAAAACAATTACGATAAAAAAATAAAATAAAAAAGATAGCACACATACTACAGAAGGAAAGCAAACATGATTGAGTTTGATGATGTTGTATAGACTTGGGAAGAAGGATCAATTTTTATTTATAAATATTGTCTAAGACCTGTGAAGGCACAATTTAACATATATTGGGGAATTGCAACAGATGGCCAATTTGCCTAAGCAAATAATTTATGATGAGATGTTTAATTGGTTTTTTCGGTTAGGTAACGATTGCTTCTAATTTTGCTTCAAATTCTGAGTTTTAAGTGCATGTTAAATTTGTTACAATAGTCATTTAAGGTGGAATTAATGATGGTATCTAATTGCTACGTTTATTTATATTTTATTTATGAGTCTTTTAAATTTATTTATTAGTAGCAGAAATGAAACAAAAACAATACAGGAAAAGATGAAAAATGGTTGTTTCATCTTTTATTAATAAATGAGATGACATTTATTTTTTCAAACATATTACACAAATTAAAACTTAATAAAAAGCTCAAAAATAAATAAATAGAGAAATAAGAATCCTTGATTTTGAGAGGTGCCACATCAACAATCTTGTATCCAGCTATATATATATATATGATTTCCTTTTTATAACTTTCGTCCTTTAATGTTTAGCGCGTCCCCTAATTATATTAGGGAAATCCTTTTGAAAAAGCCATATTTCTAAAAAGAATTTAATTTTAATTAAAGGAAAAAATGGACGTGAGTGATTTGAAATGAGTGTATATATATAGATAGGTCCCTCAGGAGGAGTTTAATTTTCATAATCTTATGCTTTTCTTCCATTGTGCAAACATAGATATATGGTCTGCTATTAAAGACGGGTCAAATTCTCTTTTTTAATTTTTTTCTTTTTAAAAGTTGTTTATCATCGAGCATTATCCTGTGTCTTCCTCCCACTATTATTATATTATATTTTTCAATTTTATTACCTGTTATTTAATTTTTTCTGTTTCTTCTTGTTTGTTGTTGCTACTCATAGGCAGACTTAGTGTCAACAATAACGGACACGTGGATGCATGGTTTTTCTATCAAATTAGGTATTTATTATACATATTTGATTAAATCGATCTGTCCCTAATACTTGTCTATTTTGACAAATCAAGAAAGAACAAAAAAAAATTAACATATTATACCTTCAATTAATTACTTCGAAAAAGGTAGAACTTTTTGAAAATCTTAAATTTTTAATTCACCCACTTCATAATTAATTAATAGGGGTAAAATGATAAACTCACTATGTTAATTATTATTTTCTTAATAGGTGTGTTAATTCAAAAGTGAACAAGTAATTAAGGACAGAGGGAATAGTGCACTTGGTTGAAGGTTAGGTGAGCAAATACCCAAACCAAAGGAACTAGGTTCAATTCCTGCTTAAAATTCTCTTCTTTTTTTTTTTTTTTTTTTCCGTTATGCACTCATGTTCTATAAATCCTAAATATGTATTAATGCTACTATTTTCTTCTCTATTTTTAGAATGATTTCTTTACTATCGTATTTTATTTTCATAGTTAAATTTGATATATTTTGATTAAGCCTTTGACCTATATAAAACATCATTTCTACCTTCATCACAAGAACACAATAATTTTGCATACACGCCACTCTTCCAAAACTCCATCAACCAAATCACTCTTAGCTTGAATTTATTATTGTTGCTGTGTACGTTATACTGTCTCTTCCATGTGAAGTGGAGTATTATGTTCCTGCTCTCTTAGCCAGGGTATCAATATGACATTACACACGAGGAGGAAAAACTGAAAAGCGTACTTATTTATTTTTGGAAAAACTACATATTTAGACATACTACACTATCATATATATATATATATATATATTATATACTATTACTATTACGTATACTTTTAAATATTAAGTATCTTACCATTAATTAAGAATTTTATATCATATATTGAGAAAAATATACTTAATACATGTATTTTTGCACCAGATACACAAAAAGAGAGGCTACCGAGATAGAAAGGAGGCGAGTGAGATTCGCATGTATCATACATGCGAATCTCACTCGATACATATATATGTATCTCAAATACATGTGAATCTACTTGGATACAACGTATCTAGAATAAATTACACCTAATTTTTACCCATGTATCCTCAAATACATATATCTGGACATATCTGAACGTATATGGACAACCAAAAATCTTGTAAGATACGTAATATTGCAAACTAGAGTGCATCTAATTAAGTAATTAGCTCCTAAACTAGTAAAGTTTATATAAGTTCCCTTTTATTTTTTAAATAATAAGAGATGGATGGAGCCTTTGAATTGTAGGTTCAATTGAGCCTAATATTTTTTATAATAATAAATATTTATTTGTATATAGAGATATCATCAAATATTAAATTTTGTATTCATAATATCTTAAAAGTACGTTTAAGTTAAATCTATCATATTTAAATGAATTATTGCCGCTTTATAAGTGATGAAAAGATTTTAATACGTAAAAATTATATACATAAGTTATATATTCATTGATTCAGTATAAACACTTAGTTTTAAAAACATTTAGCCCCTCAACCAAACTAACTACAACTACTTGACAAATATACAAAATATATATAATTACTTATGTCTGTAATATGTATATTATATATTATATTTAAAATACTATTTTATTTTAATGAACGGCTAAAAAGTGTAAAAATCTTTTTTGTTATCACAATTCACAACCCCACCTTGTTAAACATCTCGAGAAGCTTATAATAGGAAAATCTCGGGTCTGTCCAAATAGCCCATTTTGAAAAATAGTTGGGCTGGAAACTAGCATATCCAGCTGATCGAAAGCCCAAAAATGTTGAAACTAAAGCCCAACACATCACCGAACATAACTCAATTGTACCTTGAATGTGACTTACTTGAACCTATGATCCATGTTCCTTCATATGCTTGTCAACTGCAGCGCCTCAATGCATTTTTGGAACAACAAGCTAGATATGAGGTCGAGTGATATTTCATTCATAACCATAATTCATCTGCTGAGTTTTTAGTGTCAAATAAGTATACCATAAGTATTGGTAATTTTTGAGTACTCTGAATATAACCATACCTGAATTCGCGTCGTGTAGATTCTCTTGTAGGCTATGAGTTTATTACTTGCTACATCCCCTGGCGCATCATATATAAATGATCCACAAAAAGGGGGAAAAAGAAAAAGAAAGAAGAAGCCCAAATTCAATGGCATGATCTTTGGTTGGCTACCTCAACTCCACCTTGTTGGTGAGGTTCGATTCCTCCCATTGTAATCTCCTCCCTCAGCCCCAATTTTCTTTTTAATTTCTTTTTTAAAAAAAGGATGATCGTTAGTTAAAGTACATCAACTTGGGCATAGAAATGACATTAAATTATACTTTTTACTCATAATTATTATATATATATCTTGAATATCCTTTTAAAAAATTCTTATTTCGTCACAGTTTTAATGTCAAAGGCAATAATTCTTTTGGTGTTATGTTTTAAATTGTAGTACTATTTGAGTACCTAAAAGAGAATTAACAAACCACCGACTGATTTTGGGTTAGTAAAATTTTTAGGAATTAAGGAGCAAATTACATCCTTTTCCTATTCTTTTTCAATTTATAAAAATCCCTTTAAATTTGTGTCATCCGGATAATTCTCATTCATCCGGATACATAACAGTTGATACATTAAACAACTTGTCTGTTGAGATTAAAAAGGAAATTAAAAATCAATTCCTCAAATCACGCAAATCAAATCTATGTCAATTTCTCCCAAATCGTAACAACTTCAAACAATTCAAATCTCAAATGCTCTTCTCTCAAATCTCTCCCAAATCGTAACAGATTCAAAAGGTCGAAAACAATAGTTATGTGTGGAACATTTAGTATAATTCAAATCTATGTATCATGTCAAAAAAGTTAGTATAAGATACATTACTATATGTATCTTATTTTGTTTGAGAATACTGTATTTTATAAAAGATACATTATACATGTAATTGTTCTCAATAATATTTTTTGTGTGCGATACATAACACAATGGTCAGTTGATACAAAAAGATATTGTTATAAAAATATTAGTATTTATGTATCAACAATAATATTTGATAATGTCTACAAATACATAACAATCTAGTTGAATAAGTTTGGGTGTATGTATCTGGAAGTAAAAGATAACGAAATTTGTAAGTTTTGGTGTATGAACATGATAAAAAAGTTTCTTGTATTATGGTATAACCTTGACGATCTATGGGCTTAAAATTCTCATCTTCGCGATGTGCATTCTATCACTTTTACTTGTTTATTATAATAAAAATAGATTTAAAAATTAAAAGATAATTTATTATTTACTTTCTAATTTTTCCTTATAAATAACCAGGGGTGTCAAAAATGAACTCAAACATAGGTAATCCATCCAACATGTCTTGAACTTTATGGGTTGAACTCGAGATAATTTAAATTGAGTTCAATCTCAATTCGTTCAAGTCATAATCCATTTTTAAAAAAATCTTCAATTTAATCTCCAATTTCAACTCATTTTAAGACTTTTTGTTTACATTGATGTAATGTATGTCCGTTCCTATTATTATCTATTTTATATCTTCTACGATGTAATATTCATGTGGTTTAATTCCTAAAAGAGAAATCATGAGTGAACAATTTCACTTGCAATCCGTTGGAAACCCCACAAATTTTCAAGTGCGCCTAGTCAATGTCCATTTGTTTCTTAGTATTAGTAGGCGACCAAATTTATAAGATCTAAAAAGCATCGGCCTAAAAGCTATGCTTTGGTAAAACAATTATTTTTACCAAAAACATTCAATAAAAAAAACAAACTTTCTTCAAGCAGCTGTAATTTCTATCTTTTTAAGACATATAGCTCAATCAAATTATCTTTATGCAATAGCTTTTTGGAATTTAATGTAACGTCTTTACAAGCCTAGATCTAAAATGCGTGACAATTTTTTTATGGATGAAAATTATATCATCATCGATCTTGCAAAGAATTTCATGCAATATCATCAAAAGCAAACCTACTGTAGAGACAAAATATTTCAGAGAACTTTATCTTATCTCTTACGATAAGAAATCAGAAAAAAAAAAAAGAACATACTTATCATGATTTGGAAACCATAACTCCACTAAAAAAATACATAGATTTATTTATGTTTAATTTTGGTCCACATAAATAAAAAATTATACATTAATTTAGACATAAAAGTCCCTTTTTGTGGGATACTTTTAAACACTTTCAAAAAAATTATCAAACTTTTTATGATGGCAAATGTACACTATACACATTTACGTCTCCTTTTATCTATCATCCATCAAAATCCATCCTCCCAAGCAAGCTTGCTATATTTTTCTACTATATATATAGCAATTGGTCACTATATATATAGTTCCAATATGCGCTAATACAAATCACCATTTCACTTCACCTATTAATATATCCCCATCCGGCCAATTTTACGTGCGCGTTAATATCAAGAAAGAAGAAAATGGGGAACGAATTGATGGTTTTTATGATAATGGTGATTGTACAAGTTGCATATGCCGGAATGGTAATAATATCAAAGTTAGTGATGGATGGTGGCATGAATGCTTTCGTTCAATCAGCTTATAGGCCTATTTTTGCAACTATCTCCATTGCTCCATTTGCTTTCTTCTTAGAGAGGTATATATTCTTCTTCCTACATACCAACTTTTAAAAAATAAAGTTTACATATATATATGTAAGCCACAGTTGAATAGCTTCTTGTCAATATGTGTGCTTTTGCGATTTAAATTTTTTATTGAGGGTATTTTGGTCATTTGAAAGAATTTAAGCAGTTCAATTGACTTTGGAAAGTAATGTACGCCTGTACGGTAGCTGCTTCATAAATGTTTATGTATGCTTTTGACAATTGTACCCTTTTCACAGGACAATTTTCCGCATCCAAGATATTGCGAACGCGTGACTGTTTATCTTTTAAAAAAAAAAGAAAAAAAAGAGCTTGTGTTAGAGCAAATAGTATTCTTTTAATTAAATCAATATTTTTTTCCGAAGGATAATCAATTAATAAAATAAAACATTTTTTATCCCAGTGCAGAGCAAGATATAAGTAGTAGTAACTCTAATTACTAGATGACCTCAGTTAATATTAAGTTACTAACGATAGACAAATTGATTAGAAATTTCAGGTTTGAGTTTTGAAAATTATAACAATTCCGGCACAAAATATTTGTTTTATTTATCATTGTTTCTTGATTCAGTTTTTTCTTTTTTTAAATCCTTTTATTTTCTCATATTGACAGGAAAACTAGGCCCAAGATGACACGCTCTATACTTTTTCAGATATTTTTGTGTTCTATTTTCGGGTAAGCATTTTCTTTTCTGTTGAAAACCACATATGCTGTCAAACTTTAATTTTGTCCAATAAAATACTAATATATATTTTATAAAAATACTTAACGTATTAAATTAATTTAGAGATCCTATTTCTATATCTGACTCTATTTAACAAAGCAACAATAGTGATTTCTTTATTATGAACTTAAATGTCTAGAAACAAAAATGAGGGAAATAGTGACTTAAAATCTGTTAATATTTGAGAAAGAGTTATAGAGGGTAATTTTACTGTTATAAAAATGATTGATGTAAATGTCATCATAGAGATTCAAAATATAACATGAAAAATCAGTTTCAAAGAGAACTTGATTGTTATAATAAAATGCTACTCTATTATAAATACTAGTGACTGTTATAAATGTCGGACTTATTTAACATAGTATCATCAATTCTAACCTTTTGTGTTTCTTATCGTGATATATACAGGATAACAGCGAATCAAAATATATATTTCATTGGGCTAAAGAATTCAACTCCAACAATTGTCTCCGCCATTGATAATCTAATCCCAGCTTTCACCTTTATCATAGCTGTACCCTTGGGGTAATTAATTGTATTTTCTACAAATATTCAAAAGTTAAAATATCAAATTGAAACATGTTAATTAATGGCTGTAAATTAATAATTTTAATTTTGTGGGTGCAGGATTGAAAAATTAGGATTAAGAAGTATAGCAGGACAAACTAAGTTTTGGGGTACAATAATATGTGTTGGAGGTGCAATGTTATTGTCATTATATCATGGAAAAGTTGTTATTGGTCAATTAGGATTTCACTGGAAATATGCAGAAAATACAAGCAAAGATGTCAATTCTGCCAATTCCAATTTCTTTTTAGGACCTTTTCTACTTATACTCTCCAGTCTCACTTATGCCATTTGGTTAATTATTCAGGTAATTTTACTATTTACTCCCTTCTCTAACACACACACACATACTATTGTTTTCTGTTACTAAAATTTATTCCATGCTTATTCAATATTTTCCTAAAATATGTTTACACTAATTACAGTAAAAATACATAATAAATAAATTCTGATTAAGGCATAGGTATGTGTATGCACTACATATATCGATCTTGCATTTATTGATTTAGTGCAAATAATTTTTTATCAATATTTTTTTTTTGGATTAATTAGGCAAGGGTAAACGAGAAGTATGCAGCACCATATACAAGCACAACGTTGATGTGCCTAATGGCAAGTGTGGAGTGCGTTATCATTGGCTTTTGTGTCGTTCCAAAACTTTCTGAATGGACATTAAATCCCATTAGAGCTATCTCAGTTGTCTATAATGTACTATTTTTTTCACAATTTTTCATATGCTTTTTAAATATTTATTAAAAAGGATAACTAAAAAGTATGTATATATACGAGTATTAATTTGCTCATGATGATGAGGTTTATTTGATGTTGATTACAGGGAGCTATGGCTACGTCATTTACATATTTCCTGAGCTCGTGGTGCATTGACAAAAAAGGTCCTTTGTACGTCTCGATGTTCAATCCGTTGTTCTTAGTTATTTCTGCATTTCTCAGTTGGATATTGCTTCGTGAGAAATTATACCTTGGCGTGTAAGTATATATTTAGCCTAACACTTTATTCTTTTCTCATTGTAATCTAATTATAATTCTTAGTAAAATATTCATTCATTTTTTTAAAAAATATATCAGAGTTGTAGGGTCAATCATCGTAGTGGCTGGGATGTACGGCTTTTTGTGGGGTAAAAGGATGGAGACAAATGCAGAGGATATTGATGTACTAGAATTAACAAAAGAGAAGAAGCAATCCACTAAATTACAAGCTGATTTGGAATTGCAATTACCTCAAAATCTCAAGGATAATAATAATAATAATAATATGAAGCAGATCATACAATCCAAAACTGCACTATGATCGATAGTGCAGTAAAAATAAATTGGGATACCACTTGTCATAAGGTTATTTATGTCATTTTTTCGATAGAAGCTTTTGTTTTTAATAAAATATATTCTAGATTTAAAATATGAAAATATATTACTCTTATTTATTAAATATAATAAGTTGTTCATATATTTGCGTATATATAAGCACTCAAATAAATTGCCGATTGATTTCATGTAGCAAATATAAGTTGTTCATATATTCTAGTTGATGGAATTGTGACTATACAAAATATTAATTATTTTTGTGTGTGCATATATACTAATGTTATTATGCTACAGTCATTATTTCATTTCTATTGAATAAATCTTTCTATGCAAAACTAATGGTTCACGTTTAAAAAATTCATTATCTAAATCCGCTTGGTTACGGAGAAAATGTTTGATTACATGCAATCAATAGACCATTTTCATCTTTGAGTGCTTATGTTTTCGCAAATATATGAGTAACTTATATCTAATAATAATAACGTAACGTACTCCCAATAATTCTAAATATTTCTTTTGTCCAATTTATCCAACACTTAGTATATTTTTTTCAAAAAAAGCTAAAATGCTTAACATCATTCCACTAATAATACTCCTATTTTATATGAATCGTAATTTTATTTTATTTTATAATGTCCAAGGATTACTATCACTTTATGTTATCTAATTTTTTTTTATCACATATTACAAATGAAATTTACTAATTCAATTACGAAACATATCATTTAATCATGCAATTTAATTAGTGGAACTTAAATAACGTCAGGATTTAAGTTCTATTACTTTAAGTAGTGTGTTACCATTTTGCCTTGAACTAAAACTTAAAAACATTTTATTTCCCAAGAGTTTAGAATAATACTTCCTCCATTCATTTTTAATTGTCACGATTTTCTTTTTCAGAGTCAAACTATAAGAACTTTGACTAACATTTTATGATGTACTTTTTCATCATATTGATATGCAAAAAATTACAATTTATAGTGCTTTTCGTATAGTTTTTGAATATCTAAACTTTTTTGTTTAAAATATCGAATTAATATAATCTAATTTAACTTTGAAATTTAGTCAAAATGACTTCTGAAAAGCGTAACATGATAACTAAAAGTGGACGGAGAAAGTAGTACATACTTTTTGCCTGCCACTCCTTTTCTTTTTTTATCTTTTTTTTTTGTACAACTTTCATTTGTTCTTTTGGTTATATATAATGCATTGAATTATTGGTTACTCCACCACCTTTTTATCACTTCAACTGCAGTCGTTTTTTTTTCTTTTTCTGGTACATACACTTCACATAAATGGAGTATTTAATTGCTTCACTCATGTTCTTGCCTTTAAGTGGTTTCCTTTTTATAACTTTAATAAAATAAATAAATCATAGCCTTTAATTTTTAACGTTTAGTTCTTGCGACGAATTATAGTAGAGAATCCTTTTGAAAAAAGCCATATTTTGAGACTAAGATTTCTCTTTAATCAAAGGAAATAATAGAGGTGACTGATTTCAAATGAGTATTTTCTATTTTACTTGGCATACTTTTCTTTTTAATTCATCTTAAAAAGAATGTTATATTTCTATAATTTTAAAATTTTATTTTATTCTTAAAGAAATGATTTATAGCCGCACAAATTAATGATCAAAGAGTATTATAGACAACAAATTTTAGATCCCTGAGGGATGAGAAGGAGTTTAATTTGCATAGCTTTATGATTTTTCTCCATTATGCAAACATATAAGTTGTAAGACATTATTTTTAGGTTATATGGTTCATAATTAAAGACTGGTCGAATTCTCCTTTTTACATTTTTAAAAATTGCTTATTATCAAGCATTATCTTGACTCCACCTATATGATTAGTAGTAAAAGAAATTAAGAAGATATGTATGTCAAATATATTTTTATTATTGGCTCGGTGTAGTCAGGTGAATGATTTAAAAAAAAAACAGTCAACGTGCACTTGTTTACTTTATGAATCATCAAACATTAAAATCCCCCCTTGGCCAAGCATCATGCACCTTATCAGACATCTCGTCCAGATTAACATATCCGCTCAGTAATAAGAAGAGAATTTCGCACCCTGTATTGTTTTAGATTTAAATATTAAAAAATTAAAAAATATTTATTATTTTAATATATAACACCTTCTTTTATTTAAAATTGATAATATATAATTCAAATAAAATATTAAATTAATCTACTATATTAATAAAATATTCTTAAAAAGTATATGATAGTTGGGGATGAATAATGATGATGCATAGCGAGATGGTGGTTGTGCTTATTGATCGGAGATTATGTTATGTGGTGATGGTGACTGACAATAGTGATTAACAATAGTGGTTGATAACGGTAGCCTGTAGTTAATGGTGAAAACTAATAATTGACATGAATGATAGTGATATCTAATAGTAGCGATGAATGATGGTAGTCAGATAGTGGATGATGATAATTGATAATGACGGATAAAATGATTGATTATTCATGACATAATGTTCCATTGCAATGGATCTGCTTCAAACAGTCCATTACTAGATCCCAATGCTCACGTCTACAGTTGATGGACTCATGATCAGAAACTATCATTTGGTCCAAATCTTTGTTTCTCCATAAAACAAATATATATATATTGATCAGCTTAAAGCGTTGAAACATTAATTCTAGAGGCATTAACACGTTATAGTGACTAAACTTGTTTTTTTTATTTTTAATATATGGTGCGTGAATATTAAGCTGTCATGCCTTAATTTTCCCCACACTTTGGCTTGCCTTGCCTTACACTAAATCCCACTTCCTCCAACCTGCCAAATTATAATAAGGCTTCTTGGATTAATATGTTTGATACATATAGAGTACTTATATTGAAACAAACTCGATTCCAACACAAGCATTGTTATATATATTTATTGTTGAATACAAGTTATAACTAGAATACGTACAACAAAGTAATAACACACTCTATCTAAAGAGAAATTAACATAGAAGAAGATAATTAGAATGTGATGAGATACTAAAACGGAGAAAGGGAACTGTTCGCCAAAGTTTCGACATAATTTGATAACAATTCAATTATTTGCATAACTGAATTGCAAATAAAACTTTCCAACATTTTATTTGGCACAATAATATCAACTGAATCCGTCTTATTTACCATGTCTAGCTCATATACCCTTACAGAGTTATCTTGGTTCATAACCCATATTGATTTGAGGAAATAATTAGGAATATTATTATCCAAAAGGGCTAAGTTTGATAATGCACAAGCGATAGTTGGAGTTGTATATTTTAAACCAATGAAATATGCAATCTGAGTCACCGTTAACTTGAGTAATGGGAAAATGTGACATTCAAAGTTATAAATACATAGTTTCTCTAAATATCATTTAAATTTGTCAAAAATATATTTAATAAAGAGAGAATAGTTACCCGGAAAAAGAACATAAGAAAATCCAGAAAACTGAGGCTTTGTTTTCCTGGAGTCAACGACAGATTTAGCAATTAATTAGTTTTCAAGTTGGGATGATCGAAATATTGCGCATGAGATAGAATTTATATTGTGTTTAATAATGATGAGAAGATACATTTCAATTTAATTAGTTACCTCTCGAAGAAGTAAGCAAAGGGAGATAGTGCCAATTATTTGGCGATAAGCAATGTGGACGAAAGGGTTCATGCCTGCATCCATTCATCCCTGCATACACAAACTGCACCATCACCTTTATCAATAAAGGCAATATGTCGTCACCCATTTTTTATTTTTTATTTTTAATTGGGCTTAGCTAGGATGAGGGTTAATGGGTAGCTAATTAATGTTGTTAGGAGAATTACAAGAAGAACAAATAAGGGGAAAATTTTCAAAACAACAATATTTTAGCATCTAATAGGACCTCTTGTCAACACTTTCAATATTTATTTAAAATGTCAATATTTTAGTTTGTTATAAGGATGACTTTAGTATTTATTTTATTTGAAAGAATACAAATCTTTAACAACAGAATGGAGAAAATAATGGGAGAAGATATTTCAAAAAAGGTAAACATGCTTAAATCTCTAATCAGTTACTATTAGAGTCCTACGACGTGTCATCTCTCTCTTCTTCATTCAAACATCCTTTCACCATTCTTCTAAAAAAATTCAATATTCATTTTTGAATAACTCCATTGAAATTGAAGTGGTGCTTTCGTTGATTTAAATCAGTTTTATTTGGATAAGAAACTATTGAATTAATCAATTGATATTTCGAATTGAATTTCATCAATTTCTTTTAAAGTTTAAAATTATCAGTGAAAATCAAAAAATTGCTAGGTATTGTTTAAGTTTCGATTATTGTTTCTTTTTTGGATAAAAGTAGTTGGATCTGTGCATGTATTTGATATTTGTATCTTAAGTTTGATTTTAATACAAAATTAATATGAATACAAAATTTTAATATAAAAATACTTTTTGTGAACGAAATGAATTTGTGTTTGGCTGTTTATTTTTAGATTTTCAAGAAAATTTTGCATCCATCATAGGAATTGGTATGGATAAATGGCCATGCTATTATTTTGTAGCCGGTTGTTTTGAATACGACAACTTAAAATACAAAATCTAATACACATGAAATTATAGGATGAATTGAATACATAAATAAACTATACTTTGGTATTGATTGGATCCATTACAGGTTTTTTTGTATGAACAAAAGTTTATGCTTTTATTTTTAGCTGGTTCTTTGGAATATTAAATATATTAGGATGCAATCAGTAAATAAGAATACAATTTGGGAAAAGACAAACATAATACAATTTAATAACATACTAATACACAAAACAATTATACAGTCTAAGTACACAAAACAATTATACACTCTGGAAAAAGACCAAAAGAATATAATTTAATAACATACTAATACACAAAACAATTATACAGTCTAAGTACACAAAACAATTATACACTCTGGAAAAGGACAAAAAGAATACAATCTAAGAACATATTAATACACAAAACAATATACAATCTGGAAAAGGATATATAATCATGACATATATATTAAACAACTACATACTGAAGCTAATATAATTCTTCTTTTGGATACTACTAATTTGGGATACATAATAAATCTAGTAGAATACAATCTTCTTTATCACTAACCCAGGATATATAATGTAGCTAAAAACAAAAATATATTAAACTAATCTTGGTCCATGAGAGTTCAAATTCATTGTTGGTCCCTCTCTGATACAGAGTTTTGCATACCCATTTTCTTTTTTTCGATTTTTGTTCACCAAACTCAAATCCAAATCTGTATTCACTTGTGCATTAGGGTTTGATGTATGAATGCCAATGTAGATTACTACAATTTACTAAATCTCAAATATGAAAACAAAATCACAAAAAAATCGAACAATAGAGTTTAAAAGATGAAAAATCTGCAATACATAAGAAAGGGAAATCTCACAAAATACTTGGCGAATATAAAAAAAAACTCACAAAAAACGAACAATATTGTTTAAAAAATGGAAAATCCGAAATACAAAATACTTGGTGAATATGAAAACAAAATCACAAGAAATCTTACAAAATACTTGTTCACTTCGAATTTACCTTTATCAATGAGTGAAAAAAAATCTTTTGAATCACTTGTGAGATTTCTTGAACAAAGTGTAGGAAATTTGAATAGTTGATTTTCTTGAACAAAGAAAGGAGATAACAATGATGAAAAAGGAAAGAGAGAGAAAGGAGTGATTTGGGGGTAACACCTAGAAAGAGGGGTAAGTGGGTAATGAAGGTATTTTTTATTTTATTTTTACCGGATAGGGAGTAAAAATTGGTCCAATGTAGAGAGAAATAAAAGGAAAGGAAATTAGTTATATTAGAATACAATTTATTTTCTAAAATATTGACATTTTTAATAATTATTTTAAAGTGTAGTTGTTTTTAATAATTACTATATATTAGAAGACTCTAGAAATGACTACCATTGTGCCAATAAGATCACTACTAATGTCCAATATATTTATAAAATATATAAGTGGGCCCCACTACCTTCCACTTAAATACTACATATTATATATTATTAATTACTATACTATAAATCACTACTAATATCCAATATATTTATCAAACTATATAAGTGG
>JAJOOR010024135.1:0-18358 GCA_036250505.1 Solanum acaule | reverse complement strand
ATGGATATGATCTAGTTGTTGTTGATGCAATGCACAAAGCTAACTATGCTAGTCGAATTTGTCACTCGTGCAGACCTAATTGTGAAGCAAAGTAAGTTTCCTCCTTTGCTCTAGTGTGATTTATTTCGAACCGATATTATGAACCCATGTATCACATGTTTTTGCAATTCCAAAAATAGATGCAAAAAATGGAGAAGTGGGAAATCTTCGACAGTAGTTGATGCAGCCCTTAGCCAGTGGGTTCATTCAAACATCGTATTTTTGACGAAGCGCATAGTTATATGTCTTAAAACCCACTAAAATTTCAACAAATATTAGATATGAACCCATGATTTTAGAAGTATAGTTAGTGCTAAGAACCTCTTATAGGTCGAACATCCTGGATCTGTCTGTACTTGGAACAAATTTTTTGACTATTTGTTTCAGCTGCTTGTGCCTTTTGCGTTGACGTTTAACTGATATTTGCTTTCCCAGAGAAAAGGGAAGTCTGTAAGACTTTTCTTTTTTGGTAAAGAGGTTGAAATACAGTTTAATGTCAGTGTTATTATGGTTTCCCCTAAGAGATGTGTTAATATGTGTGTGTTTTATGTATCATCCCCTCTTTTTTCCCCTTACTGGTTTAAAACTATAGTCTTTCTCATGACTTTTATGTACCTTTTTGTGAACAGAGTAACAGCTGTTGATGGTCAGTATCAGATTGGAATTTATAGTACACGACCAATTGCTTATGGTGAAGAGGTCACTTTTGATTACAATTCTGTTACAGAGGTGAGTTTTTAGATAATGTTAAAGATGTGTTAAGCTCGAGGATAGGGCCTTTCTCTTTTTTCCCTTTTTGTGGATAATTTTGGTTAAATGGTGGTGTCTCATGCTACAGAGTAAAGAAGAGTATGAAGCGTCTGTCTGTTTATGCGGCAGCCAGGTTTGCCGTGGAAGTTACTTGAATCTTACAGGTGAAGGGGCTTTCCTGAAGGTACATTCTCCATCTTAGCTTTGAAGAATTATCTTAACCTTGGCTTCTCCTTAAGCTGTTATATGACTGAGGTTATTTGGTGTTTTGGAATTTTCACATTTTTTACTTAAAGGAAAATGCTTTGATCATTTGAATGATCACCTTTGTTGGAAATCATATTTAATGCCTTTCAGCAGTCCTATTTCTCCTCACCTGAATCATTATTGTTGTCTGCAGGTGCTCCAGGAGTACCATGGGTTACTTAACCGGCACCAGCTGATGCTAGAGGCGTGCGAACTGAATTCAGTTTCTGAAGAAGATTATATTGATCTTGGTAAAGCTGGACTTGGAAGTTGTTTACTTGCTGGTCTGCCACATTGGTTGATTGCTTATTCAGCTCGTTTGGTATGCTTTTGCTTTGAATTGATTATAGGTTACCATTGTTCATTTTTTTAGCATTTTCTGAATTATATGCTATTATTGAAGGTGAGATTTATCAATTTTGAGAGGACAAAGCTTCCCGATGAGATACTCAAACATAATTTGGAAGAGAAGAAGAAATACTTTTCAGATGTTTGTCTGGAAGTTGAGAAAAACGAATCTGAGATTCAGGTTAGTATGCAATGCATGATGTCAGATGGAGTTTTATACTTCCATTTCTATTCCCTCCATCTGCATGTGCAAAGGATTCTTCTTATAATTATTATCTTTTCTTGAATAATACAGGCTGAGGGTGTTTACAACCAAAGGCTTCAGAACTTGGCTCTGACTCTTGACAAGGTTTGACTCTCCTTTTTGACCAAGTCATCCTTACATTTCTTCCGTTTTTCTTGCTTAGAATTGGCTGTGAGGACTTTTTTTGATGTGTTGAGATAAAGTTAACTCTAAGAGCTGCTGATGTGCTTTTGGCAGGTGCGTTATGTAATGAGATGTGTTTTCGGTGACCCTGAAAAGGCTCCCCCTCCTCTTGAGAGGCTTAATCCTGAAGAGGCTGTTTCTTTTATCTGGAGAGGAGAGGGGTCTCTTGTTGAGGAGCTGCTTCAATGTATGGCTCCTCATTTGGAAGATAGTATGCTAAACGATCTCAAGGCCAAGATTCGAGCTCATGATCCATCCAGGTCTGATGATCTCGAGACGGGCCTCCGAAAATCCTTAATATGGTGAGTAGTGTCAACTGTCAACCATATGATATTCTAGCTATGTTATTTTTATCAAAAAGCAATTTTCTTGACTTGCACATCGTTGTTCTAGGTTGAGAGATGAGGTCCGAGATCTTCCATGCTCATACAAATCTAGACATGATGCTGCTGCTGACTTGATTCATTTATATGCTTATACAAAGTGTTTTTTTAGGATACGAGTATGTTACTTGATCCTGTCAAACTTCTTTTGGGTATATCCTTTTCACTGGGCATTGTGTAGGTTTTGACTTGTATATCTTCTCTCTTTGCAGGAATACAAGACTGTAACTTCACCTCCTGTATATATAAGTCCTTTAGACCTGGGACCCAAATATACTGATAAGCTGGGACCTGGTACTCACGAGTATCGCAAGACATATGGTGAAAATTATTGCTTAGGACAGCTGTTTTATTGGTATAACCAAGCTAATGCAGATCCGGAGAATTGTCTTTTCAAGGCGAGCAGGGGTTGCTTGTCTTTACCTGAAGCTGGCTCTTTTTATGCTAAAGTCCAGAAGCCGTCCCGCCAACGTGTTTACGGCCCAAGGACTGTGAAGTTCATGCTGTCTAGAATGGTAAGTCTTGTGTTAGTTTCAGAAGGGCAACCTCTATTTAGTCTGTTGTCTATTGCAGAAGAAACCTACAGCTAGATGCCATATGTTTTAGTAGAGGAATGCCTTTTAAGCAGAACATGCCCAATACCCTTTAGGAAGAATAAACTCAGAATAATATAAGTGTGACTTAGTTGTTGATCGCAGTGCTGTAATTTATTGTGCTTGTCTTCTCTTGCTGTGAGTTTCTTCTTTTTTTCCCCATGCATCTCATTGTTTATCTTGGTAAACACCCCACCTAACATTTAGAAGGCAACACTGGGCAGCCAATGAATATTGTGAACCACATAGGGGGCTTGTTATACAACTAGCTTGATAAGCTTGGGTGTATAGCTTTAGTCAATTTCAAGAGTTTCATTTATTATATAGTGGGCAGCTTCCTCTCAACTCAAGTTTCTTTCTTCTTGTCTTGGCAGGAGAAGCAGCCGCAGAGAGCATGGCCAAAGGATCGGATATGGTCATTTAAGAATAGTCCCAATGTATTTGGCAGTCCTATGCTGGATGGTATTTTAAACAAGTCTCCCCTAGAAAGGGAGATGGTACATTGGCTTAAGCATAGACCTGCAATCTTTCAGGCCAAGTGGGATAGATGAAATTTTGCGGAGCAGCATTAGTAGGACAACACTTGCTGTTAGGATACTGATTGCTTAGAGAAAAGGTGTTCGATGTTAGAATCGAATCCCTCTCCCTATTGGAAAGGGGAGAATAGGTGATTGCTTCTAGTCTTTGATATCTTTATGCTGCCTGCTTCGTCACTTGATTCTTGTGTACAGTTTTTATATCCTTCTTCATTCTTGATCAGTTTTGTAATATGTAATTCATTGTCATGGGAAAAGAAAAATTAGTGAATGAGTTCCTAATCTTTATTTAGATGTAAATGGATTAAGTAGATATAATTTTCAGTCTTGGTGAAATAATTCTTTTTTTTGTTTTTTGAGTTGTAAAATGGCAGCAAAGAAAACGGCAAGTTTTACAGCGTTATCCGTATCTGCCAAATCAAGGTACTTCTACAGTGACGTGTACTCAATTTACAACATAATTATTACCTTTTCATCTTTCTGTTTCACTTTTATTTCTTTTTTAACCCTCCATTTTTATGAATAATTCACTTCTTTCTTGTCCTTATCCAGTGGAGCTAGTATCCGATGAGGTGCTTTCCATATTACGGGCAAGAACCTACATTTCCACCGTTGGATCAAAATATAATCAAAGGCCATAAATGAGCCCGCCAAAAAAAAGAAACGAATTTCGAATGAAACGGCATAGTACACATTTTAGAGACAGAATCAACAGTACCCAGGGCTACTTGTCGGTTATATACCTCTAGTCATATCCCGCCACGTGTCCCTTAATCCCCTATATACACTACCGGAATCACATATACCATCAACCTTATAGAATATCCCTTGTATTTTTCTGCGTGTTTTGTGTGTGGGCTATGGAGAGAAAATTACCTCTTCTTCAACCGGAGTTTAATGCCGGAGAAGCGTTATTGCTGCCGCTTATGGAGTCTGATGAAGCCTTCATCAACGGCATGTATAACGGATTGAGCTATCAGTCTCTGTTGAGTTTGAACCTCGACCACAGCTACTATGGCGAAGTGAAACCTTTTTCAGCTTACTCATCTAATTTTCGCCCTTCTTTCACCAATGATATGCTCTGCGCTGGTGCTACTGCTTCGTCTCAAATCCAGCAAAGTTCGGCGACTTTTCATGAGTTCTCTACTGGAGATTCTGCATGGTTTAATAAGAAGACGGAGATCAATCCCGATGCTGATCAAAAGATGAAATTCCCGAAACTGGAACCAGTAACTGATAATCTCCAGTTATATCCATACAACAATGAGGTTGTGTTGAGTGAGCCGTTCAATTACTTCTCCAACGGCTTTGGATACCACAGTCTTCCAGATCTCCGTTGCCTCGAACAGCCAAACTATTTGGATTTCTCATCATCGCTGGTCACAACAGAAAACCGAGTCGTCGAACCGGTGAGGCCTGTTTCAGAAGTTATGAGTAACCTCCTAAAAAACAGGCAGCCGTATAGTTCATCTACAACTCGATTGCGAAGGCAGAAGCTAAGCGAGAAAATACGATGTTTAGAGAAGCTATTGCCATGGGACAAGAAAATGGATACGGCGACTATGCTAGAAGAGGCGTACAAATACGTGAAGTTTCTACAGGCGCAGATTAGCGTCCTACAAAGCATGCCTCCGCTGGTAGAAGGAGGTGCTTCTTCCGATCAGGATAGAAATGGAAAAAGTACAAGCTATGGATCACATCATGAAGCGAAGGCAATTAGCGTTTTTGGGACACTGGCGAGGCTGAACAGGCAGCAGCTTTTACAGGTTTTACTGAACTCGCCTGTTGCTCAGACCTATCTCTACTCAAAAGGCTGCTGCGTTTACTCCGTAGAACAGCTGGTTCAGTACAGGAAAATTGCTCAGAGAAACGCTTTCTACCGCCGATCTTTGTTTTTTTCCGGCATGCTCTCTTGAACAAGGCGATTCCGATTCTCAGGTGCTCATAGCTAATTTGGAAACTCCCCTCTTTTTTACTTTTTTGGTTGAAAAAACAGTGAAAGTTTAGGCCATAGTATTAAAGGGAAAATCTGTAGATGTGTGAGAAATTGTTAACTGCACTGAACTATGAAGTAGTGTTAGTCTATTCTAATTTTTGCTAATCATTACATGTAAAGCACGTGATCTCTATGAATCATCTTCAATTTCGATTTTTATATTAAATCAGTAAATTTTTATAAAAAATCGAAGTCTAAATATAAATGCATATACTCGTGTTCTATGAATTTCGTCATTCCAATTCCATCTGGTCAGCCTTTTTTTCTTTCAATCATTGTTAGTAGCACGAAATTGGCCTGAGAACCTCAATGGCTATAGTTACATTAATGTTCAATTGCTCCACACATCCAATATTACTATAACTGTTCATTCATTGTTCAACAACATACCGATTGTGGTCCCTGGGGTCCAGAAATGGTAGAGTGTATAAATACCTTACCCCTACCTTGTTGAGGTAGAGATGTTGTTTTCGAAACTATTCAGTGATCAGGATACAAAATTCTTAGGAAGGCCACTTGCCGGGCCTCTCTATTTATTCAAAGGTTAAGCCATTAAGGCAAATATACGACCTAATGTTTTAGTACCGTCTGCCAAATTCAACATCTCTGTTCTGCACTCTGCTCCTGAAATATACAACCTACAAAATTGAACTGGATGCCAAAGAGTGATTTATCATCATCTAGTAATGGTTACGATATTCATCTCCAGTGAACTCCTTGGGCCAAAAGCAGTAGCAATCGAAACATGAAAAGAATTCATTGTTCATTTGTCGAACTCCCAAATGACTCCTTCATCATCTGTCATCAGGGAGCAAATTAATTAACAAGAACAAACAAGAGAAGATCAGGGTACAAGAAAATTACAAGACAAATCAAACAAATAATTGCTGCGTTTGAATAGGTTTCTGTGTGTCGACAGAACTCAATTGAGTGTCTTAATGTCTTCTCTAGCATTTGTCAGATGGTTAGGCATTAAGACACCATTAAAGTGGATTTGGCTTTTGGGGAAAGCTTAACAAATATGTTTTCCTAGACTTTCAAGTTCCAAACGTGTGAAGGGTCCATTTCGATCTTTTGAAAAGTGTTTGCTCAAGAATGGATTACAAAAAAATAGATTGAATGGTAGATGAGGCAGAAAAGATAAGAAGCAAGAGAACAACTAGCAAGGAACCAATACACTTCAAGGAAGAACGATGCAACGTAATCAAACAATTAAAAGTATAATAACTCCTCTTCTTTCGTGTCATTGATACTAGATGTCTGCTCCTCTAAAGTCAGCGTCAGCTAGTATAATGTTCTCTTGTTGGAACTAAGATCACAGAATATAGGTGCAAAAAAGGAGTGTAATTTGTGCAAGAGATCAGTTCCTGAAGAACTCTCCGAGATCAGGACTATGCTGTAAATATTGTCCTTTTGTCTTTGGCATCCCAAAAGGGCTTTCTGAGTATATTACATCCATATGAATCATTCTCAATTGCACAAGAAGAAAAAATAGAGTAGAAATCTTATGACATAAGCATTTACTGCGTCCAAACACTTCAAGTCATTAATAATCTAACACCCAGATCGAAAGAATTGAGCATTTTCCTCTAGTATTTCGTTATCGTCTAGGGATAGACTTCTAAACATTACAACACAATACATGTCTCTTGAGATCCCAAAATAGACTCATGAAAAGGCTTTATATGCTATGTAAAAAACATGCTACTGATGCAAGCGCAAAGTGTAAAAGTGGAAACTGTATACATAAACGCAATGAAATGTGATTTGAATCAAAGCAGTATATGATTACCTTTTATCTTCTTGTTGATCCATCCTTCAAGTAGCATTCCTGCACCAACACCTGCAGCAATAAATGACCCATAAAAGGCGATGGAGTATGGTAAGGATCTTCGTGGAAGAAAATAATACTCAGGCACTTGTCGAATCCTTTTTGGAAGCCGTTTCTTCACAGCTGGTACAACATTAGCCTCACTACTCTCCGTTCCACCCAGAGTTTTCCAGTCCATCTCTTTCAGTTGGTCTTTTTGCTGTTCCACACCCATTATGGGACCCTAGCCTGGTACCCTGTTTATAAATGAAATATACAAGAATTGAGATGGATTAGGGATTTCAAATTGCGGAAAGTCTTGTAACGCTAGTACATTACATCATCCGCTCATACAACAACACAATCGAAGATGGCTGAACAGTCAAAATAGTTTTTAGACTAACGGCAATTAAGGAACTTATTCCCAACCTATTCAGTGCACATGAATTAAACTCGTCTGGTGGAAATGAAACTATGTTCCTAAATGATATGTATAGCTTTTTTTTCAATGACCGAGAAATCCGTCTAGAACTAACCCTTTGGGCCAACCACAGCCTTCGAAACTCAATAAGATATGGGTTTCCCCTCTACCGTTCTCCACTGGGCTCGAACTTGTAACCTAGACACAAGTCCCTTAAACCATGGCAATTGAGCTAGCCCCTGGGGATAAATGATATGTATAGATTGACAATAAAAGTATTAGATTGTTAAGCTTCTCTTCTCATTATTATAAGCTTATTGATTCAGATTAATGAAACAGCTTTAACCAAAAATCTGGATATTCCAAGCCACAAGATAAATTGAACAAACAAAGAAGAGCAACTTCATTAATCAACATATAAGCATGAAAAGCATAAATGGGGTTTTCTGTTCTCACTAATCTTAATCTGTGTATTAGCAGAAAAAAGTATTAGGGTTTATGGATCGAAAGAGACATAGATTGATTGGGTAAAAATAAATAACAACTTACAGAGCTCGATTTCAATGGAAGCCAGAAAATCGCGAGGAGAAAGAACAAATTCGGCCTAGTTATCGGGCCAAAACTTTGGGTTCGAATTTGTTGGATCCGTTTCAACTCTGTTTGATTATCCAAACGGGCCCTTAGGATATCCTTCATAAGGACCGGTGTTTAACTTTTTGCCATTTTAAAAAAAAAAGTTATGCAAAATTGCAAATAGTTTATAAACATTTGCAGAACTTGTGCTCTATAGAAAAATTGATTGAATTATGTTGAGTTCGATTGTGGAAGGAGAGAGATAAGCGCGACTATTGATTTTAAAAGTTCAAATTAGGAATTGATTTAGATCAATTTTAAAATAAAATATATCGAAAAAATTGATCGGCTGTGAATATTAGTGCCATGGAGTCATGGACTATGCCTCAAGTTCCTTTGTAGAATCTGCTGCTTCTTTCGGACATGGTACATTCCTGTGTATAAAACACAAAACTAAATCCCAATTTGATATCTGAACCAATTTGGTCTTCAAACAATAACATATTCCACGGAATTTCGTTAGTAGAATCTAAAAGAGGGTAAATTGTACGCAGATCTTACCACTACCTCGTAAAGATAGAGTCGTAGAGAGATTGTTTCTAAAACACCATCTCGCGATAAATCCAAGTAGAAGGAGAAGAAAACAGAGAAACAATCGTACCAACTAATAAGGAAAGCATTGTAAAACATACAAGAAAGGAACATCATCAACAACAAAATAATGTGATGATCGAAACATAATAAACAACATATGATGAAATATATCTAAAGAAAGAACTAGATGAATAGACTAGTACTACGACACACTCAGACAAGGCCTAAACCTTCGAACAACAAGACAACACTCCACTATCTACTAACCTTCCATCCTAATAAATGTGACCTCCGTTCACACCTTCCTATCTAAAGTGATCATGTCTTCGGTAATTTGGTCTACAAAGTTAATGTTACTGAGTTCGCAACTAAATATTTACAATTTTTGATAGATTCTTTTTAAGACATAAATTAAACAAAAGTTATTGAATTTATCCGAACCGGCAACTAACACTCTCCTTCCGCCCTAAGCATATACCAACGAAAACTATGAAACATAACCACATCAGAAAGTGTTTATATCTAAACAAAAGTTGCTACTTTTTCAGAGTCTAGTCTTATGAGAAAACTAACTTTTTAGTTGTATGTAAAGACTATAGATTCTTGCTTCTACCTCAAGGAACACTGATGCTAGCTTGTGCAAACTATATAAAATATTCTTGTAGATCTTACATTTATTCTTCCTTTTGATCCTTTCCTCTTTTTAAGCATCATGATCGTATAAGAGAAGAAGGAAAAAATAATATGAATTTTAGTTAGGATTTCAAAAAATAATGTTTTTTTTTCAAATAGTAGTATCATTTTAAAATGAAGTATATTGTCAGATTCGACCTTTCTATTAGAAAACATGAAATTAGCTACGAAAGTTATTGATAATCCCTAGCTAATCCATCGCTAGATAGTTCCTATCTAATTGAATTTGCATATAATCCGTAGCTAAGCATGGATTTATGCTATTAACTTACAAAAAAAATAAATTACATTGCTAATTCCTTGTTTTCTTGTAGTATTCAAACACATAAATGCTTATTTTAAATTTTTTGTGGTGTGATGGATACAAAATCTTTTCATCCTGATTCAAATATTGGTATCGGAAAATTTCTCGTATAGTGCACTTCTCTCTTTAATAGGCCTAATGTGTTGAGTCCAAAATAGTTGGGCAGTAATGTGAGTACCGAACTCTCTTTAATAGGCCTAATGTGTTGAATCCAAAATAGTTGGAGCATCAAGGCGAGTAGCGAACACCGACATGTATATATACTCATACATATTATTGTTTTAGAAGAGTTGAATTGAGTGAGCTTTGATAGGAACAATTAGATAAATTACCAATTCAAAGTAATTCCCTATATATGTATTATATGTACCTTAATTTCAAAGTCAAAAAAAGGCATTGGAAACTCACCAATTTGCCTTTTTTTTTTCTTTGCTTATGTGATTGATAGATGCCTAAACCACATTATTATTCTTTACTCCGCTGGTTTATACCCAACTTTTCTTCTATGCAATTTAGGGAATCCAAACACAAGCAAAAAAGTAGGCAAAAAAGCACAAACAAAGCTACCATTGTAAGGACAAAAGAAGCTTTTCTTAAAAGCTACACAGATACTTCATTCGTTTCTTTTTAGTTGTCATGTGCATTTTTTCGATATTATAAAAATAAAATTTTAGATATTCAAAAACTATACGGAAAATATGGTATATTGCAACTTTTTTCACATCAATATGATTAAAAAATACATCTTATTGTTAGTCAAAATTCACATCGTTTGATACTCAAAAAAAAAACTATAACAATTAAAAATGAACGGAGGGAGTGCGTATTATTTATACTATCAATAAAAAAGTTGAAAACCCATTACTTTAAAGTTCACTATTTATACAATGGTATATCTTATGTAAATTCAGCATTTTCTTGTATCAAATTGCTTTTACTCTTTTCATATCCCATAGAAAGAGGGGCAACATAGAACACAAAAAATTACATACATTTTTTTTTGTGTTGAAGAGACTTAAAAATTGATGAGAAAATGGCTAAATTGTTTGGTATTTTTGTCTGCTTGCTGATTGTGGCCTTAGACTCCACTGCTGGCATTCTTGGAATCAAAGCAGAAGCAGCTCAAAACCAGGTACCTACTTTATCTCTTTCAAACTTCATATAACAAATGGCGACGACAGGTTTTTCACTAAAGAAATTCAACATCTACTATTTATACACAACGATGACTAAGTTTAACTCCTATTAACCAATATATATACGTAAAGATATGACACCTGAGCTTAAATCAACCCCAAAAGCTAGCTCATGAGGAGAGGTTTGTCTAAGTCTATATAAGAAGACCAATTTCTCATCCCTCTATTGATGTGAGACTTCTTTAACACTCCCCGCACGTCCAGACCTCACCTGGAGTGTGAACACTTATAATGGGGGCCCAACATCGGTGAACAACAAATTGGGATGAGTCTGACTCTGATAGCATGTAAAGATATGACATTTGAGCCTAACTCAATCCCAAAAGCTAGCTCATGAGGGAGGTTTGTCCAAGTCCATATAAGAAGACCAATTTCCAATCCCAATGGACTTCTTAACAATATAGATCACCTAAAAATTATGTATAGGTAAATCATTCATAAAAAGTGGTACTAGTAACTTTTAAACATAAGGTAAACTAATTACTAGCTATAACAAATTAAAATATCTAACAATGTAGAAAAATTGTTATTGATTTTTTTGTTTTGTGTTTGGGATTTTGGAACAGGAAAAACATCTTCGATTGTGGTTATTCGAATGTAAAGAGCCAAGCCATGAAGCATTTGTAATAGGTGTGGCTGCAGCATGTCTTCTTGCAATTGCTCATGTTCTTGCTAACCTTCTTGGTGGCTGCAGTGTTTGTGCTACTGATGACATTAAGAAAGCACCACCAAGTAGACAGCTATCAATGGCTTGTCTAGTTTTTACATGGTACCTCTTCAACTCCTTTGTTTATCAAAACATGTCACGTGGAAAGTTGAAATAAAAGTGTTGCCAAAAAATGAAAAGGGGTTATTTTTTTAAAACAGACTAAAAAGGAAAGATGATAATTCTTTTTGAAACGGAGAGAGTATTTTTTTTTTTGGTCTTTTTCTTGTTATTTACTTTGGTTTTTCTTACGATGAAATGTTTGAGTGTGTTGACCATTGTTAAGAAAATGGACCTTAGATCTAATTTTTCATGAGGTGAAGATTGTTCGAGATTCTTTAAAAAAAAACATGCAATGACTCATTTCTTCTATTAGACGTGATCAAACATCATGCTTGTGTTTAAGGTTGGACATCTGAAGCATAAACAACGTAACATTTGGGCCCAACATGAGATAAACCAAAGATCGATATAGATGTGTTTGACTTTACGTGTTTAAAGAAATGAACCGTAACCTTACTTAACCAAAAAAGCTAACTCATTAAAAATCAACGAGAACAAATATGAATATCATATATTTTCTCTACTATTTTATTTTTATTGGTGTAATATCTTGAAGAATTTCTTGTTGGGTTAATTTGTGTTTTTTTTACAGGATCATAATGGCAATAGGAATGGGACTGCTGGTTATAGGGACAATGGCAAACAACAAATCAAGAGCTTCCTGTGGGTTTTCACATCACCATTTTTTCTCAATTGGTGGAATCTTGTGTTTCATCCATGCCATATTTGCTGTAGCATATTATTCTACTGCCTCAATGCTACTTGCTCCATAGTCCAAATTAGGAGTGACAATTAACGGGTTTGATAAAATATCTGATCCGTCCATATTTAACAGTTAACACAGATAAAAAAAATGACACATTTTTTTAGATTGCGAATTCATGCATGCTTATCGATCTACCTAGATCTTTGTTTTATTTATTTTGTTTATTGGGCCTGTAATGTAATGAAGATGTTTTGGTACTATGATTGTGTTGTAGACAATATTATTGATAGTCGATGTTCTTGTGTTTTTGACTTAGCATGCTATTAGCCAAAATCATTTGAGCAGCACTTTTAAGTCTGTTAATAAAATAACACTCTCCGCCGTCTCATTTTATGTTGCACCGTTTGACTTGACACAGTGTTTAAAAAAAAAGAAAAGATTTTTGAGACTTATGGTCCAAAACAATCCATAGATATTTGTGTGGTTGAAAATCATTACATTAATGATAAAATAGGTATTTTAAAGAAATTGTTTCCAACTATAATAAGATGATTTTTTTTTTGGACGGACTAAAAAGGAATGGGTACCACATAAGATGGGATGGAGAGAGTATGAGATTTTAATTAAGTTTTCTAATTCCATTTAATTCAACTGAAGTTAAAAAAAGAAAAGAAAAAATAATTGTAAAATAGAGAAATATGTTTATGAGACTGCTCCTTTAGTTTAGGGCTATAGAGTTTACGTGCTTCTCAGTAACGAGATTGATATACATTTTGGACTAATTTGGTCCAAAATGGCTCTAACACAGAAGAGGATAATGTCCATTTGCGTCGCAACAAATTACAAGATATGTATCTAAGACCATACTTGATTGTATCAACAGAAAATATATTAATTCGCCCTGCAACAGATTGATCATTATCAATGGTAAGGATCCCGATCACTTGCAAAAAGAATCAAACAACTGCTCCGAAAGCATGATGGCATACTTGGGGTGTGGCTATGGTATGGAAGAAATGAATTTTCTAGTGTTTGATAAATAAACAAAAAAATATCATATGAGAACGAATGAAATGACACATATGGAACTTGTTTCCCTAGTTCGATTAGGAAAATCCTTTTCCTCATTTTTAAGGAACTTATTTTCCGAGTGAAATTGAAAAACATTTTCCTCCATACCAAATACACCCTAGACTAATAAAGAAAATACAGGATTATTATGCTCTGTATATATGAATATAGAGTGACAACATCAACCAGCCCAATTGCAACTGCAAGCAAATGGGAAATATGTATCCAAGAAACATCTTTCAGAGCTAAAATTGTTCCATAATATGGAGCTATGGTGCATAATGGAACAATTTAGATATCTATTCAGAGTCTACCTCGAAAATGGTATGACAGAGAGATAGAGAGAGAGAGCAACATACAATTGAATTAGGAGGGCTAACAGAGTGCAGGTAGCACATAATAGAAGATAAAGTTAGATGGCTTCCCCATATGTACCTCCAAAATGCACTGGTTTATAGGTTTGGCGACACAATAATTAAGATTTTTATGAGGTGAATTGAGTCACATGGAGAAAAAAGTTTTAAGAGATCTATATGAGTGATGACAAACAGTTGAGATTAAACTAGTAAGTAGATACCATAAAGAGATGAGTGGGAGATTTAGAAATATCTTAATTCGTCTTTTAAGACCTAATTATTCAGTATATGAATGGCAATGGACCTGAACAAAACAAACGGATATTTAGAATTCATACAACTGACCTCAATTGTCATAGGATTGACATATAGTTGATTGAATGATGATAAATCCAAGCGTGTAGACACGCACACACATATAAAAGGTGTATGTGTGTGCACATTCATGCGCTGCAGAATATCTTCACTAGGAAAGAATAGAGAATCAGTAGTTAAAGGAAACACCTAACAAGCAGCGCCAGTAAGGAAATTTTCTATCATAATTTAAGTTCTTTTAGATATATAACAGGACTTGAAACCTCTAGGATTGAACAACTGTCTAGTCAGGAAACAACATTGCACTCTATACCAAAGGAAATATCTAGACGACAATGTAACTATCCCCCACCCAAATCAATTACATGAACAACAATTGAGGACAAAGTGGATCAACATTGCAAGGAGATAACAAGTAGGCCAAGGACAACACAAGCTACAACAACTTGAGAACAAAGTGAATCAACACAAGCAATAAATACTGAGAAAGATCACATTTAAATATATTTCCATCTGGAATAGGAAATGACATATTACAAAGGATGAACCAGAACGTCTCCAGACATTCCACTTCAGCTGTTCAAAAGCTTGCTTCCACCATACATTATATGATAGGAATGTGTAGGCATTTCATTGCAACCCCACAATAGGGCCAATCACTCCATACCACACTAACATATATAAGAAGCAACACAGCGGATATCATCCAAACCAGTTCACTAGTAAAGCTAAATAAGCAATAAAATGTATGAATCAACCTGAAAAACTAAATCTACTTCGCGGACTAAACATAAGTTCATCAATGCGAGAAGAAATTGTCTTGAGAAACAATATCTAAAACTCCACAGAGACAGTATCAGAACTTGTAGCATTGAATAGAACATGATCCATCAGCATCTAGTTACCTCTCATTGCATCAACCACCAATCTGTAATGCTCCGCAATGAAATCTAAGCGCTTCACCGTCAAAGCAGCTTCATCATCCTCCAGTTTCTTCCACTTCTCCTCCAACACTTTAGCCTTGTCAGTAGCAATCAAACTCATGTTCTCCTTCAACAAACTTGAACCATTCGGATACATTGTAGACAAGCCAGACATAGTTTCAAGTGATGCAGCCAAACGTGGATATTTGGACTGGAAATCCTGTTGATCACCCTTAACTATATCCTCCTTAACCACCTCTTTTACGGCAACCTGTTGCTCTTCTTCTTTCTGTTTCTCATCATCCTTTGGTTTGCTCACTTTAGCACTTTTCTTAGGCTCGGAACTCTTTTTAACCTCAACAGTCTTTTTAGCTTTGCCATTAGAGGTATTGTTAACATTATCCTTAACTCCTCCATTACTGGTTCCTGGAGCGCCCCAAATCCTCTTTGAGTGCTCAAAAACCAGAAAATCCTGACCCTTTGTGAAAACTGGCTCTTCACCATCTTTCACATTAGTCAAAAATTTCTTCTTTAACCTCCTTACCTTGTCACTAATTTGACTCTTGGAAACTTCAGCCTGCAACTTCCCCCTGATGAATTCATGAAAAGCAGACATGTCGGCACTAGGTTCCATACCTTTTACCGTCTTGTATTCAAGAATCCCTTTGAGTAGAGCAAGCTGGTCGTCATCGCTCCAAAGACTCCGAGGAGTAGCAGCAGACTTTTTCTCCTCTTCTTCTGCAATCTTGGGCTTCTTCCTCTCTTTCTCTTTCTGGGCCTCTTGAGGTCTCTTTGCTGCTGGTTTTAATGGGGTAGCAGCTTTAGCAGCAACATTCGGCTTAACGGTGAAGTCCGATGCAGAAGGGGAAGGCAGAGAATTACCCGATTCCGCTTCCGAATCGGATCCTGACCCATTTTCGCTTCCAGACTCAGAAGAAAATTGGGGCTTCTGTGGTGTCTGAACTAGTTTTTGAGAAATGGGTTTCTTCACAACTGGATGGGCTGTCTTGGGTTCTTCATCTTCTTCAGTTTCTTCCCCTGATTCTTCTTCTCCTTCTTCCTCCCTCGATTGTTGTTCTTCTTCTTCCTGCGATTCCTCCACCAGTTCTTGTTCTTCAGAGGACGATGCAGAAGGAGGCTGGTTTACTAAGCGGGATTTGGTTTTGGGGGCCATTGTTTCTGCAAGCAAGAAGAGAGAGCTATTCGGCCGTCAGCTGTGTCTATGGTGAGTGTTGAAGCAAAGACAAAAAGATGAAAACTTTGTGTAGGGTTTTTCTATTTATACAAAAAGCCAGCGTCTTAATCGATTGCCGCGCCTTCTGCAATTGGACGATTACTTTCCCATTTTGACATCTATTCCACGTGCGTTTTATGAGTAACACCAATACCACTACTCACATATCGAATGGGGATGACGGAGCAATCACGCCTTTTCGGGATTTTTAATTGGAAGAAATCTTTTTTTAAAATGTGATTTGTTGTTTTCAATCAAATCCATGTGAATTATTTTTAAGAATATCAAGTACGAAAAGTTATGAGGAATTCAAGACAGCCCTCCAGATGAAAAGAGATCGATTACACAAAAATTAGTTCAAATCCCACAAAAACCTCAATCTTCTTTCGAGTCCGAAAGTGAAAATGGGTCAGGATTCGAATCGAAAGCTGAATCAATCGTTCCCTACCTTCCCCTTATGCATCAGACTTAACCGTCAAGCCGAGTAGTCCTGCAAAAGTTGTTGCCCCATTAAAACCAACAACAAAAAGGCCGCAAAAGACCTAGAAAGGGAGGAAGAAACTCAAAATTAGGAGGAAAAAAAATCAATTGTTACTCATCGCAGTCTATGGAGCGATACGACTGGCTTACTCTATTCAAAGGTATTGTTGAATACAAGGTAGTAAAAGGTATGAAACCTAGTGCCGATATGTCTACTTTTCATGAATTCATCAGGGAGAAGTTGCATGTTGAAGTTTCAAAGAGTCAAATCAGTGACAAGGTAAGGAGATTAAACAAGAAATATTTGACTAATGTGAAAGATCGTGAAGAGCCAGTTTTCACAAAGGGTCAGGATTTTTTGGTTTTTGAGCATTCAAAGAGGATTTGGGGCACTCCAGGAACTAGAAATGGGGGCGTTAAGGAGAATGTTAACAATAACACTAATGGCAAAGCTACAAAGACTGTTGATGTTAAGAAGAGTTCTGAGCCTAAGGAAAATGGTGAGGAACCCGAGACAACCCCTCCAATTGAGAAAAGACCAATTACTAAAAAATCAGTTCAAACCCACAGAAATCTCAATCTTCTTTTGATTTCAAAAGCGAAGATGGGTCAGGAGGATTCGTATTCGAAGCGAAATCAGATCATTCCTGCCTTTCCCTTCCGCATCAGACTTCAAAGTTAAGTCGAGTGTTTCTCTAAATGTTGGTTCCCCATCGAAACCAACAACAAAGAGGCCGCAAATTAAAAGACCTAGAAAGAGAAAGGAGGAAGATGTCCAAGATTGCAGAAGAAAACGTATCAATAAATAGAAAATTTATAAAATTACTTACCATATCTTAGATTATGTATATTTTGAATATTAATGGCTATTCCTTAAATTTTTTTGGTCATTTATGTATTAATTGAAATGAGATCTTTAATTTTTATAGATCGAACATTGAAGTAATGATATTATCCTGTTAGGCTGAGGAAATCCGACTCACTAAAATGTGGTCATACAAAACTCAGGCTAACCCTAGCTAATGTTAAGGGGGTGGGGATGAGGCCCAGGAAAAGGACGCCCGACTTAGAACTTAGCCCCTTGCCTTGATTCTTGATTAGTGTAGTGAACGGGCTAAATGGGCCAGATTGAGTTATAGGTTGGATTTCATGTTCTTTTAATTTCTAATAATAGCATTGACATTTACATTTAATAAAATCAGTTCTTGCCAAATTTTAAAAATTAGTATATATATATATATATATATTTCTATATATAATAAGCCACAATGCAACTATCATTGTAACTATCTTGTTAGCTTTCAACCAAAAGCTAACAAGAATTTTAGTTACATATTTATTATTTAGTTAAATAATAAATATGTCATTGTATGAGCTATTTATTACTTATTCCTTTTGAATTTGTTAATCTGATTTTGATCTGACACATACTTTATGAAAGTAAATTAGATTTTGAGAAAAAACATTAAGTGATACTTGAAGTTATCCCAGATTTTCAAAAAGACACCTTAACTTTGCATGCGTCCTATTACCCCACAAAACATTCAAAATCACAATAAATACACATTTTTTACACAATATTTCCACTTTGGACA
>JAJOOR010024134.1:0-18526 GCA_036250505.1 Solanum acaule | reverse complement strand
GAGATATATATATATATATATATATATATATATATATATATATACCTTATGGAATTGATAAAAAAACAAAATTGACAAATGAAATGAAATGAAACGAATAATATTCAACTAAAAAGATCATCAAATTAATTAGACAAATGTGACGAATAACATAAATCCCATTAATTTACAGTATCACAACCAAATACATCTCACCTCTGGAAATTAAAGTTGGAAAATGGAAATTTAGAAAATAATAAGCTGACATATATATCAAGAATTACGCACAATTGACCAACAACTCCGATGTCTTCACCATCAGATATTTCATTAAGAGCTTCTACTGCATCAACGGTGAAAATGGATCAAGCTTGGCATGCATTATTCTCAGAATTATTACGCCTACCAAATAGGAAATAGCCAAAAGTATGTCCAGCCACGACAACTATAAAAACACCAACATTAAAAGACATAACAGCAAGCATAAGAAGATAAGCAAGGGCTATTTTTAGACCATGCACAAATGTCTTAACAAGACCATTATAATTTGACATATTGTCTTTAATGTAATTGGAGTTAGAGAGCCATTCCACAAACAAGGAGATCACAAATACAATGATCAAAGCGAGGACGTACATGCCCGTTCGCGTTCCTGGCCAGCCTGAGAAAAGAATTTCAGCATTTTTACTCCAAAAAAAGGTCATGTGTGTCAACCCCATGCCCATCATCATGTGATCTTGTGGTGGTGATGGTGGTGACATTCCTCCCATTCCTGGCATGTCATGATCCATATGGCTTTCCAAGTTTAAGCCCTCTCTCCTATTAATTTTTGTATTAATAAGGTATAATAATACAGGATGGCTTGTGAAGATTGAATTAGCCTTTGGAATATTGAATATTGGAGGGTACTTGTTATATATAGAAAATAGGGGCCAAATTTGGGTAGTACTACTACTACTATTCTGTACTGCTTAATTGGGTTGACTATACTTCTTTCTTATTGTTGTATTGTACTTCTTATCTTCTTCATTTTTTTAAAAAAAATAATTAAGTGGTGTTTGACAAAAATACTACTCCCTCAGTCCAATAATAATTGTACACTATACTATTTTAGGATATTCAATAATACTTGTCCACTTTATGAAATCAATAGATAATTTTACACTTAGTTTCTATTTTATCCTTATAATTAATTATAGTCATTTCCCTATTACATTTTTCAAGACATTGTATTTATAGGACAGTGAAGGAGACAGAAATTTTATCAAGGGTGTCCAAGAACAATGGTGTGGCTGTTAAAATAAAACAAAACAATAGTGTTATTTGGGTTCAAACCTAGAACTCTTTCATTCAATTGAACACCTATTACCACTACGTCAAAGGCATAACTTTTGTCAAGGATGTCCAACTTTAAATATATATACTTTAAATGTATAATTAAAATGTAATTTTCCGACGAAGGGTGTCCAATTGGACACTCAGGATAGCTCTAGCTACGCTCTGTATTAGGATGATATAGTAAAATTACTCTTCTATTTATAGTTTCTTAAGAAGTGTGCAAAATCAATAATGGACAACTATTATTGGATAGAGGAAGTAGTATTTATTTTCAGTAGAATATGATGATTAAAAATTGGAGTTGTGTTTGAACAGAAATATAAATTGAAATAGTTTTAAAAATTTTGTGAGTGATTCTGCAGTTAAAAATGTGAAAACAACTTTTAAAATTTTTCGAATTGTGATATAAAATTTCGCAAAAACGTGAAAATTATCCATGGCCAACGAGACACTTCAATCATTTGTATATTTGTAATTCAGTAATTACCTCCATGACACGACTAATTAGGCTTACAGTAGGAGTTTCTCTATTCTAGAAATTCGAATTTAAAAATCTTTAATTAAAAACGAAAGAATTTTATTTTTATACTTTTTCTGCTTCAATTTATGTAACATACATTTTTCTCTTTTAGTCCATCTCAATGTTTCTAAGTCCTTATATTAAGATTTTGAAAATTTAATAGTCATGTAAGTATTTTATATATAGGATTTTGAAATTTGATGTTAACTGCTCTCTCTGTCCCTAATTACTTGTCCATTTTTTTTTTAGTTGTCCCTAATTACTTGTCCATTTTGACAAATCAAGAAAGGAAAAAATATTTTTAACTATTATACCTCAATTAATTACTTTGAAAAATGTAGAACTTCTTGAAAATCTTAAGTTTTTAATTCATTCACTTCATAATTAATAGGGGTAAAATGGTAAACTCACTATATCAATAATTGTTTCTTAATAAGTGTGTCAATTCAAAAATGGACAAGTAATTAGGGACATAGGGAGTAATATAGTAGAGTTATATAAATATCAATATTTCTTGAATAATGAGCTTCCAATCCGAATGAATTTATATGTACTTAATTCCAATTAACTCTCTACTCTCTAGAGTCGATAAACTTTCCTTCATTAATTAAATAATAATAAATGAGTAAATCAATGTTGATAGATTTTATACCACATAAAGATTAAATTTGGCTAGATAACTTCTTGGATGAAATTTGAATCACCATCAATAGCTTAAATTTGGGATGAACAAATATTTAGATTTGAATTCAATGAGGAATATGCCAACAATTCTTTAGTTATATATAGATGGTGATTGATGTGATAAAAGAAATCAGTAAATAGGCTGCACGATCGATCTCATTTGTCTAGCTTGTACTCCCTCTTGTTCATATGGAGCCTGAAAAGAAGAAGAAGAAGTCGTAGCTTACCTTTAAAATATCAAATATAATGAAGGTATGGCAATTTTAAAGAACACAAAGTACGTAGTTGGAATTTAAACGGCACACTTCATGCCTTACTAGATCATAATTTGACTTTGGAATGTCAACGCCCTAATGTTGCTTTCATGCCAAAATGTAGAAAAACAAATAGTATTATATTCAATAATAATCTTCTAAAAAATATATCTACCAATTTTATAAAAGGGATGCTTCGGCTTGAGGGAAGACGGGGTGAGGCTTGAATGGATTTACTTGAGTGTAACATTATGTGTTCCATGAGAGAACCAAGTTGGTCTGTTCTGTTATAAGTATTACATGTTGGTCCTTGAGTGCTCGGATTGTGTGTTTAAATGCTGGGGTGATTTTTGTGTAAGTCTAGATAACCTGTTAAACGTTGTAGGTGATGATTGAGAATATTGGGAAGTCCAGACTACTTCATAACAATGGTTAGAATTGTAAATATATTTGTTGCTAATTTGGGGCTACTTGTTCATACGTAGTATAATAGGAGCATGTACGACAGGGAGTGGCATATTAGCCATTTGGTGTTTGGTAAATTATTATGTGATAGAATTGTCACGCCTCAAGCCTATACCCTGGACGTGGACGGCACTCGAGAACCATTGTTGGTCCCCAAGCGAACCCTTGGCCTGTCTGACTACTTAGTGGAAGACTAACTCAAGCATTTAAAGGCTTAAAACATAAGTAAATCATTAAAACTATAAATTGTTCAACTCATACTGGCTGAAAACAATACTAAATCCAATAGTAATACTTTGTGAAACATCTCAAAGGAAAAGAAAGTACTGAGAGACTCCTCAACTCTATCTATATATGAAGCCTTTATAGTTCAACATGGATATCGGGATAAGACCCACGACACCCTAAACTAACTAAACTGAAAAGAAAGGGGGAGTCCTCCGAAATGCAAGGAGGATCACCAAAAGCTAATTGGAGTGCCAAATGATCTCAACGGAGCGCCTGTTGATGATCCCGAACACCTGTATCTGCATCATAGAAAGATGCAGGTCGAATGACATCAGTACATTAAATATACGAGTATGTAATAAAGCTGAATGAATACATAACTAAACTGATAAGGCTGGAAGAATACTCACCTCAAGTCCACTCAATACAAAGCAATAATAAGAGAGGAAACTATTTAAAACTTCATTAATAAAAGATGCTAACTCAAGGATGTATATAAAAATACAATAAATTACTATTTAATCTTATTTGGGAGATTCTCTAACCGACAACCATCACTATGAGGTATGTGATGATACAACATCTCACCCACACTACTAGAACTGACCTATGCCTTGCCGGGGTATAGAACACCTCAACTAAGTGGATCCACTAAAACTCTGCTCTAAAGCAATAAGGAGTCATCTAAAAAGTATGATCATTTACCTATGTTGGCTACATGGTTTATGAGGAATGTGAGTTGTCTGAACTAATCCTCATATCGGTGCTCCATACTACTCCCAATATATATATACTCACGCTCAAATGTGTAAAACATACTCTTTCTCAATTTGAGTTAATTGCTCAAAATATCATCTTTAAAGAGGCAACTGGTCTGAATTAACTCTAAAGTCATTACTCGTTTAGAAATTAAAGTTTCTCTTTTCTCAATGTAAAATGATAAATTTGAAAATCAATAGTTCCCTTAAACTTTACTCAAAATGTCTCTTTAAACGTTCCTCAAAACTTATCTTTAATTTCTCATAAATCAATTTAAGATAATTGTTCGGTTAAAAAGATTCTCATAAATAACTCAATGAATACTCAAATAATAGGGTTCGTGTTGAAAGAAAAATAGACATGAACAATCAACTCAAGAATATCAATGCATAATAAATAGCAACTCAAAATTAAACAGCAAACTCATCCCAAGAATTATCAAAACTAAGGATGTAACCCTAGATTATTCTTTATTGATAGAAATAGATGTAGGGCATGAGGACGAACTCAATCCATCACTGTGATATTCTTATATACTCGGGAAGAACAAAATTATAACACCCCAAAAAATTTTAAGTTAAGACTCGAACCATTCTTCGATTGTGCACGAGATTTTTTTGAGAGATTTTAATTTATCTTAGGTGTTAAGTTCACTAGATGTAACACCTCGAGTTTCAAAACAACTAAAGAGAAATTCGTTCAAGTCACCCATCCATTTTCTTAAGTTTTGGGTCAACTTCAAACGACCATAACTTTCCGCACATAAAGAATTAGATGGCCCATGACCTATCAAATTAGAGGTCTTCGAGTCCTCTTTCCAACGCCACCAAGTTTTCCTCAATTAGAGTTTTGAGTAAAATTTTATGACTGATTTACTAGAGACGCTCTAACCTGGCAGCAGCTCCGCGATGGCTCCGCGTTATAGAGTGAATACGGACCTTACTGTCCGCTGGAAAAATATTTTGACTTCCAACTCATTTTATTTATTTCTTTAGGGGTATTTTAGTCCTAAACGTCTTAGGAAGTCATCTAAATTACCCTTAACGTGTAGAAAAATCAGTTTTCATAATCAAACCCTCTCATTCACTCCTAAATTTCTACGCTCAAGAAACGCTAAGGCTAGGGTTCATCTTCCAATATTTTCCTTCAAGTTTCTTCAAGAACATTGTTCTTCCAGGAATGTAAGCTTACCTAGTGTTGGGTTTGTTCACCCTCGCGCCAATCATGTGAATTTCATCCATAAATTTGTTCTTAAAGTTTATTGATTGAGATTCTTGATGAAGTTCTTAAGGTTTTAGCTTCATTCTCTAATAATGGAGTCTTGTTGAGTTATTGAGGTGAGGGGTCTTGCTAATGAGTGTTATCCTTGATGAACTTTGTGTGGGTTTCATTGAAAATGTTTCGGGTTCATGAAATTTGTGAAATTGGGCAATGAAATTGTATTTGGTATGAATTGAATCGAGTTTGGGAGAGGAAGAAAAGATTGCGCAAATATTTGCGCCCAGGTCCACGTCGCGAAGGTGCTTAAAATTTTCAGTATCCAGTTGATCACCCCCTCTCCGCATCGCGGAGAGGATACGGAGTCCTCTGTCTCAAAAATTATTTTGTGACAAAAAATAAAATCCTTCTCCATGTCGCGCCAGTGCTTTCCAATTCGTGTCATCGCTCTCTTCTTATTACTAACTATCTAAGCTTTCATTAATCATTGAAAGATCCTATATCCTAATCATAGCTCTTAAATTCACATTTCAAATTAAAGTAAAGTAAAGAGGAAGTCCAAGAGGACCTTTGAGTCAAATTGAGAATTCTTTTGTAATCAACTATAGTTTTGAGTTAAGTCTTGAGGAAGTAAGTATGATAATGAGAAGATTTGAATTTATGAGTTTCTATATTGTCATTGAGATCCTTGAGTCAAGTCGTTCATGTCCATAATTCCTCATGAACCCTATAAGTCGAGCATTCTTGAGAGGAGTAGTATTATTGAGTTTTGAGTTCCGAGCTCTTGAGTTCTGAGTACTGAGTTTCCATATTGCTATTAAGATCCCTGAGTTGAGTTGTTCATGCCCATAATTCCGCATGAACCCTATGAATTGAGTTATAAATTTTGAGAAGTTATTTTTAAAGCCAACACTTGAGTTTTAAAATGAGTTTTGAGGAAGTAAAGAGGAGTTTGAGAAAGAGTATAAGGGAACTATGTATTTCCCAATTGTTTTTACATGAAGAAAGAAAATATTATTTTGAGAAAAGAGAAACTTTGATTTATAAATGAGTTATGAGTTCAAAGACATTTCAAGAGCAGTTACCTCTTTTAAGAGGGTAGTTTGAGAAATTATCTCAAACCAGAGGAAGAGTTATGTTTTTAAACATATGAGCATGACGTATATATTATTGGTATTAGTATGAGCACAGATATGAGGTTGAGTTCAGATAACTCGCATTCCTCATAAATCATGTATGCCAACATGGGTACAAGATCATATTTTAGATAAATCCCAAGTGCCTTCGGATAGAGCTTATGGATCCACTTAGTTGAGGATGTCCTATACCCCGGCAAGTTATAGGGTAGTTCTGGCAGCATGGGTGAGGCGTTGTATCATCACGTTGCTCATAGTGATTGTTGTCGGTTAGAGAATCTCCCAAAGAAGAGTAAAGAGTTTATTTTTGTAGTTTTATACATTTTGAGTTTTTGTCTATTGTTTACAAAGTTGTATATATTGCATCTTATTATCATTGCTTTCATATTGATTTGATTATTTTTTAGTTGAGTTGAGTATTCTTGAGCCATATTGAGTTGAGACGAGGTGAGTATGTTTTCCTTTTTTATCAGTTCAAGCCTATATATATATATATGTTTCAGAGTTTCCCTCACATGCTCGTACATTCAATGTACTGACGTTATTTGGCTTGCATCATTTTATGATGCAAATACAGATATTCAGGATCATCAATCAGCACTTCGTTGATCCTATCGCTTTTTAGCTTGCTTTGGTGAGCCTCCTTGCTTTTCGGAGGGCTTCACATTTATGGTTTGTGTTGTTAGGATGTTGTGGGTCTTGTCCCAACTTCCATTATAGTATTTTAGAGGCTTCATAGACCGTGGTAGTGGAGTCTTTTTCTATTTACTTTGTGATGTTTTAAATACTTTGAGTTGAACAATTATGTTCATTTGAGTACTTCATATTAGCTTTGAGTTAAACTATTTTCATTAATGATACATTATGATTTGAGTTTTGCATTTGAGGTTTCTATTTCACTTGAGTAAGTCTTCCGCTGAGTAATGAGTCAGGCCAAGGGTTCTTTTGGGGATTTGCAATGGTTCTTGAGTGTCGGTCACGTCCAGGGTATAGACTCGGGTCGTGACAAAAATTCTTGGCGAATTGACAAAATTTGAAGAACGATAGAAAACTCTGACTTTACTCCTCTTGAATCCTTGCTCAATGTCTTTGAAGTGTTAAAGAACACAAAATAATAGTTTAACACTGTTTAGACCCTTAATTAGGTGAAAGGGGTCGTGGTTTAGGCTTAAAAGAAGTGGAAAAAGACTAAACTACCCTTCTTAGAACTGATAAAAACTTTCTACGGGTCCATCTACGGTTTGTGGTTTGATCTACGCACCGTAGATCCCATCCGTGGAATTTATATGGAATTTTTAAGACTCAAAAGTCCATTTATGGGTCCAAACGATGGGTCGTAGTAGTTCTTACGGCCCGTAGAATGGATTTGTAAAAATTGGGTCCTAAAATTTGACTCTAGTACTCTACCGACGACTTGACAGCATGGGTCGTCATTCAACCTACGACCCATAGGTTGGATCCGCCGTTCACAGACTCAGAAAAAATCTTATATGACAGTCTCTAGTCATGAAATGGCCAATTTTTTACTCAGATTTGAAATAAGGCAAACTTGGTGGCGTTGGAGAAAGGACTCATAGACCTTCAATTTGATAGCTCATGGGCACCTAATTCATTATGTGCTGGGAGATCTGATCGTTTGAAGTTTACCTAAGTTGAATCTTATGTCAAAACTTAATTGGTAATGAAGTTTTCAACTAAACTTTGTGCTAGGAGTTCTTGTGACCTTAAGTCATAACAAAATTCATTCGAACACCAAAGAAATGATCTTTACACATAAGAGCAATTTAAGAATCACCCAATACAATTTTACATGCAAATAAAGAATGGTTCGGGCATTAGTTTAGAAATTTTTTAGGTGCTACAAGAATAATTAGGCTATGATTTGATGTGAGTGGCGTTGGCAGCGAAAGGCGATAGGGTGTATCAAATGTCAAAATAATGATGCTTGTATTGATGAATGGGTGGATCGAGGCCCTAGTTTTATGTTTAAGGTGCATGCTTTCTTTGGTTATTTTGCATGTTACTATGTGGTGGATTCGGATCGACCGATGATGCCTATAGGTATGTGTTGTTTGTAGTGTTACTACTTTTCTATGTCATTTGACATAGTTTGGTTGCAGGATTCGGTGATGTTTCATAGGCGAAGACGTTGATGATCTCGTCAGCTTTTACTTCTCTTACCTTATGGTGGGAGTTGTGTCGTATATTCTTTAAGCCTTATATTTGTTTAATAGCTCTTGTATTTGTTTAGACTAGTTCCTCGGAAGGGTTTTGTAACACCCCGTAGTTTAGTAGGCTAACTAGGGCTAAGCATGAGGGGAACAAGCCAAGACCAGAGGGCAAGAGCCAAGGTAAAAGGGCAAGGGCCAAGGCTTCCCCAAGCTTGCCAAGACACTGCCCTCCACCATGACAGCCTAGACGGCTTGTGGTGGCCACCACTCCCTGTGGTGGAGAGGTAGTAGCTCACCAAGGCTGCCTCAAGTTGGGCTCACCTTCACGAGCCACTTCACGGCCAGTGGTGAAGACCACGACTCGTGGCAAGGCTCGTGGTGATGCCTTCAACTCATGGAGACCAAGCCAAGGTGGCCTAGCTACTGGTCCAAGGACCACAAGCAGGACCACAACCACTGGTGAGGACCACGGCTCGTGAGGCCTGGGCAGTAGGCAGCTTAGTGAGGGCCATTTTGGGATATTCCAACTTAAGTTAGAATGAAGTGAGGTTGTTTTTTATAAGTCTAGTAAACCTATAAAATATATTTTAACCCTTTAAACTCACCATTCAAGACATTATTTCCAAAACCCCAAAAGAATCCCAAAGTTCATCCTCTCAAATATTTCTCTCTCTAGAACTTGAAGAAGAAGAAAGAGTTGGAGCTAGGGTCACGATCAAGTCTCCATTCCTCAAGAAATTGTGGGCTTTGTAATCAAGGTATGATGGCTTATTCATCCATGGAGCCCCCATGATTTCCCCAATTTACAAGAATTCCTCAATTCTAGTTAGGGTTTCTTCTAATGTTATGGGTATTGATCCAATTTAGTGGATTATGATTGTTTATGATTGAACTGATAGAATTACATGCTTTTAGGATGAATTTACATGTACTCATGCCTAAACCATGTCTAGAAAGATGAAATTGATGTAATTGGGTTTTATGCCATGAAAGGGGAAATTGAGGATTTAGAGGTAATCTTCTAGAATTGATGAACTACATTGTAGATTGCTTGAGAGATAAGCATATAGACATGAATTGATTGATATTGATGTATGCATGATGAACTATGATTTTTAGAGATAGAGATTGGGGGTAATATGATGAAACATGATTCGATTACTTAGAATTGAAGCACATAGATGTGAATTGAATGAAATCAAGTATAGATGATGAATTTGACTTGAAGGCTTTGATGATTAGAATTGTCTTGAGACTAAGGCATGTGTTATGAATTATAATTAGTAGGGCTTTTAGACTAAGGCTAATATGATGAAGAATGATTATTAGGGCTTTGAGAGTAAAGTTTATATGATGAATGTAGATTGTAGATAGGATTGTTGTGGAAGGATGCAACCACATGGTCTATATTATGAATGTATGCATTTTGTTATGAACTCTATGTAAATGTTATAAGGACAATTTGAGAGTGAAGTGTCAATGATTATAATAGTGTTGTTGTTTTGATTGAAAGGACATTCTTATGAACACATATGAACATTAATGTGAAAGGTTTTCTCACATAGAATGATTCTAGGTTGAAAGGCTTGCTCACCTAAAATGAATCAAAGTATGTTTGAAGTATGATAGCTTGAAGTAGTGATATGATATCCCTTCATGAATAGCTTGACTTGGTAAGATAAGACCATGCGTAATAGCTTGAGTTAGGAGTCCTCATGGATAGCCTTGGATTGAGCAATAGTACCCTTCCAATGGTTAGCTTGAACTAAGCACAATAGAGTGCTTTACATGGTAGCTTGACTTGGTGAGGCCCCATCATGTCATGATAGCTTGTATGAGCAATATTACCCTTCCTTGAATATCTTGGACTTGCATAAGTAAGGTGTTTTCCATGATAGCTTGGTCTAGCATAATGAGGTGATTTTCCTTAGTAGCCTTGGATTGGTAAATCGTAACCATTCATGAGTAATGACTTGTCTTGGACTAGTAAAGAAGTACTCTTCCATGAATAGTAAGAATAGCTAATGAGGGACTAATCTCTAATCAAAGTAGCATGTTATGATGAAACAAGATTACTTCAAGGAAGTATTGTAAGTATGTTCTATTATGAGAATTTCTTGTCATGATGTTTGATTAGCTTGGATAGTTGCTTAAGTTGCCTTCCATGATATGAATGACTAGAGGTGATGACCTATGTATTGAGAAAGAACAAGTTGAGGTTATTTGAGAAGTGTTCCTCTTATAGAATGATGATTTATGTGCATTGAATATGCTTATGACTTATGTTGATATCTCTTATGCTTATAGCTTATGTCTTATGTTGACTAATGCCTATGATATGCTTATCTTGATGATTTATGCTAGCCATCATATTTAGTACATGTTTGTACTAACACATACGTTTGCCTATATTCTTATCAAATGTAGGGTCCGGCGATATCGACTTCCATCCTCGTGGCTAGGTTCATAGTACAGCAAGAAGAGAAGTTTTGGTGAGTCCTCATAGCATTTGAGGGCTTGACCACCATGTCCTTATGTCTTTAATTTTATGTTTAGAACTATTTTATGGGCTGCGTCATAAAGATATTCATGTTTTAGATGGTTTGAGACAAGTGTAATAGACTTATGTTTCGTTTTATGAAACTTTGATGTTATGAAAACTGTTTTAAATTTCTGCTCATTTCTATTATCTTATGTTATGATATGCTAAGAGGTTTGTAAGAGGCCTCTCGGGATCTTGTACAACTTGTTACATCTAGGGGTACCTTTGGTCGTAACAGGTTTTTGATTAATTGTACTAGATGGTTCCTTAATCTTGAGTTTTCATGACTATTTCAATTATTAAATAGCTTTATTATGTTTTATTTAATTACATATTACCCATTTTTAAAGTTAAGTGGTAAGAGTTCTTCTATCTAGATGTTAGATTAGGTGTCCACACAACCTAGTGGGTTTGTATCGTTACAATTTAATATCAGAGCTCAAGTTACTGCTCTCCAGTACAAGAATAAATGTTGAATAAAGTCTTGAGGATTAGTGTGTTGACGTCCACACTTAATCTTTATGGAGCTATAAAACATTCTAGGAAATTGTTCCATTATTTACTATTTTCATACTGTCCGGCACTTGTGGTATGGATTGAGTCTAATTGATATCTCTGAATTTCACTTGGTATCTTAATAGAGAAAACTAGATATTGTGGTTGCGGCTGTAGGGGCATAAGAAATGAAATATTGGAACCGAGTAGGTTCCAATTGGTATCTTGCATTAAAGGTCACGTGGATGCATGAATGGTCAGTTAGTAGTCATTCTTGATGCGAATAGAATGTAATGAACCTAATTAATTTGAGTGATAGCATTGTTAATTGTCAATATATGCATTGCATTACTTGAATAATTTTCAACTTCTGGATTATAGCTTCATGAATTTCTATGAGATTATACAAGGGAAATTGTAACTTGTTTATAATTGATAAGTGAATGATAGATTGCTATGTGTTTAAATGAGTATCTCTTGGGTGTAGTTCAAGTCATAAAGTTTGTGATTATACGGGTCATGTTCAAATGCTATGATGCAAGGCATATATTATACATGAGAACAATCTAGGGAATTATTTTATCAACTTAAGTTATATTCCAGGAAATGTAATAAGTGTGGGTATGGGAGACATTGCAAAATTTTGAATTTTCTAGGCTAAACCTGTCGAGGCCGCCATAGCGGGACTAGGCCACTACACCATGATGAGACATGTGAGATAAAGCGGATGGAAATACTTTTTGCTAGTGATATGATATAAAGCCGAAGGAAAATGGTTTTGGCTAGTGATATGATGTAAAGCCGATGAAAAATGGTTTCAGCTAGTGATATGATATAAAGCCAATGGAAAATAGTTTCGACTAGTGATTTGATATAAAATTGATGGGAAATGGTTCGGCTAGTAATATAAGTCCGATGAGAAATGATTATTGTTAGTGATATAAAGTCGATGGAAAATAGTTCCGACTAGTGATATGACCTAAAGCCGATGGAAAATGGTTCTAGCGCTGATTTGACTATTGTGGTTTGATTTATTTTGATGCTTATGATTGACCTACTTGTTAATTATGATTGATGCATTTGATACTTGTGATTAAACTGTGTGATACTTAAGATTGATTTACTTGATACATGTTGATTGTTGAATTGTGACTATTGGACTGTGAATATCGGTCATTGTGAGCCGTGTATGGTAGAATTGTTAGGTAGGACTGATTTCTATGTGGGTTGTAGTTTGAGAAGGTTCGGTTGAGATGAAATGAGTATTTGATTTCTAGCTAGGTTGCCTTATTTATTAGGTTGCTTGTTAGGTACCGTGTTCTTGGTACTCACTCTTTTCTTCTACACTTGTGTAGGTTCCGAGCACGATATTGTGTGATTGCTCTTTTTCTTCTCCTACTTTTCGAGGCTTGTCAAAGGACTATAGAGAGCTAGTTGCTTGTCATCTTGGTGAGCCCTATTTTCCTTTATGTTCAGCTTTATTCTATTTGAGAAACAAAGACATTGAGACTATGTAATTATTTCATTTATGCACTTTTTGTATTAGAGGTTTGTACACGTGACAACCAGGTTTTGGGATGTTAATAGAATGAATAAGTTTTTAATATTTATCTTGTTCTTGTTTTATATTTTCACATTCCTTAGATTTCATTGGCTTGAGGCTGACTTATCTTGGTGGGAATAGACAAGTGTCATCACATCCATTTTTGGATCGTGACAAATGGTATCAGAGCCCTAGGTTCATAGGTATCACGTGTGTACAAGCCAAGTCTAAGTAGAGTCTTGAAGATTAGTACGGAGACTTATGTACTTATATTCAAGAGGCTATGAAGACTATTAGGAAACTTCCTTTGTTCACTCATTCTTATTGTACATGGTTACCCTCACTTGTGTTGAGTTGCTGCGTTTTGTTTTAGTAGATGCCGAGGACCAGAACTTTTGTTTCCAGTGGTAAAGGGGAGGCAGTTCCCAAGGCTTTTGCTGAGACCCCAGCTAGGGGTAGAGGTAGGACTTGAGCTAGAGGTCCTACTCATGAAGTAGCATCGGCTAGAGGTCGTGCCGGTGGCACTAACCCGAGGCCGAGCTATAGAGTCTCTCCTAAGCCATATGTTGGGGTTGCTAAGGACCAGGTTCCTCCCGAGTTTGCAGCTCATTTGTTTTAGGAGACTCAGTTGAGGATGCTTGGTGTGTTAGAGAACTTCTCCCAGGGTGGTGCGACAGGGACACCACAAGTTTCTCAAACGAACGTAGGTGCATAGACCCCAGGTCAGCAGCATCAGGCTCTGGTCATCATTGATTAGGTGGGTCAACCACTAGTGGTTCCTGCACCAACATTTGGTGCACATTTTTCTCATGCGATTATTTTGACAGCGGCTGATCAACAATGTTACGAAAGGTTTAGATGATGAAATTACCTAGTTTCAGGGTGGTAAGAGTGAGAATGCCCATGAGTTTTTGACTTTCTGCCATGAGATGCTTGAGGCAGTGGGTATGATGGATGCTCGTGGTGTCCGATTTGTTACACTTTAGCTTCATGGACGCACCAGAGAGTGGTGGAGGACTTTTGTGAGGTCTACACCAGTTGGATCTCCTTCGGCGGAGTGGGATGTGTTCTCTAGTACTTTCCAGGACCGCTTCATTCCTTGGAGCGTGAGGGAGGAGAGCCGACTGAGGTTTCAGGATTTGAGAGAAAGCAGTTTGACTGTTATTGAGTATGAGGCCCCTTTTTGTGAGCTTTCCAGGCACGCCATGACTATTGTTCCAGATGAGGCGAAGAGAGTTTGCAAGTTCGTGAGAGGGTTGTCTTTCTCTACAAAGTCTTATGTGTTCAGAGTATTCTTGCTTGAGCTAGATGATTAAAATTTATTGTGAATACTTGATTTACATAGATTGTGTGACTTTAGAAGTGGTTCAGAAGGGGAAAACGCAAACCTTGGGTTGATTAATTGATTGCATTAAGACAAGTCATCTCTTAAGCATTGTAATCTAGAAGAATTGTCTACTTCTCTTCATTGTAAATGTGTTGGGGAGCAAGGGGAATGAGGTCAAGGGTTATTGCTTCCACTTGATAAATCTTAACGAATAAAAAGGGGATAAATGAAAAGGCAACATGTTCATATTGATGACTTATGAATTGCCTTGTTGTGGCTCCTATTTGATTGATTGATAAAATGCTTGATGGCATGAGAGTGGATTTGAATTGCTTGAGTTGTTGTATTTTCCTTATGGTGTGAAATTGCTCATGTGCATTTGATTGTTGAACACCTTGATGAGGTTAGAATAATACCTCTTCTTTATCGGTAGGTTAGAATAATACTTGCGACTAATAATAACTCAATAGACAACGTCTCTAAAATCAAATCAAAGTCATAAGTAGAATAAGAAAATTCATAAATACAGTTGTATAGAATAAATAAGATGTGTCTTTATTGATTATCCCCAGTCGGAACCTTATCTTATATTCACAGTACGGGGTTATATATATACCACAAACAAAAAATATCTTTGAAAAAAAGAGTATAGTCAAGTTCTTTTAATTTTTACATAACTAACAAGTAAAAGTGACTGATCATTGTTCATGGCAGAATCAAGAGTATAGTCATTTTAATTTTTACTCTCTCTCTTAATTTTTGACTAATTTTAATTTTGATTTTATCTTAAATTCCACTTCATCTTTCACTCTCCACTTTCAAGTTGATCCATCCCTCAATTTTCTTTCTTTTTCTTCACCTCTCACCCTCACCCCCCCCCCCACGTCAAGTTGAACCCTTCTCCCTTTTTTTCTTTTCTTTTTCTTTTTCTTCTGCAATCAAATTCTTTATTTCAGTGATTTTTTTATAAAAAAATAAATCATACTATTTTCTAGACTTTATTGAATTATTGACAACAAAACTAATTATTTTTCTAAGAAAATTTAAAATTTTGAAGTTATCATCCATTACTCTTTTCCATATAACTTTAAAATTAGAAATGATAATTTAAAAAGAATCAATGAATTCCCCAAAAATTGAAAGAACTTGACTGAAATCGGATAAAAAAAACTATATGATACCTCTTAATCATTTTGAAATCTAATGGGTTTATCGAATTGTTTGAAATGTAAGAAAATATTTAGATAAAGTTTTAAAATTAAAGAGAGTAAAACTAATAGTAGTAAAAAAAAAAAAGGAAGGTGAAGTTGTGGTAAAAATGGTGACATTGAAAGTGAGAAGCTTCAATGGAGATGACAATGAATTATTGAAGAACAAAGAAGAAAGAGAAAAAATAATAAGGAAAAAATGTTAAAATAATAAGAATATATATTTTATAATAAAATTATATTTGTTATTATAGGTTGCTCACTCTCTTTGAGAGAGTGCACACACTCTCTATGTAAGGTAGACAAAAAATGATGTAATAATATTAGTTCAAGATTGTTTAGTGGGGTAATAGAACGCCCGCGTAGTTAAGGTGTATTTTTAAAAATTCAGGACAAGTTCAAGTGTCACGGATGACAAAGACTTTTTATTCTTGTTTTTTGGTTTTCCACTCGATATCCGGTACCCACATTAGAGTCCGACTAAATTCAGATTCGCGCCCGGAAGTCTCACACATTGGGGGTAAAGCGCTCCCAACAAAGGCGACTCCGTACCCAAGAGGGTTCGAACCCAAGACTTTTTTATTAAGGATGAATGAGTACTTACCATTCCACCACAACCCTTGTCGGTGACAAAGACTTTTTATTTACTGTAAAGACAACATCTATGTTTCAATGGAAGACCAAATTGGTTGTTTTCTTAGCAAATAACAATTCCAAGGAGAAGAATTGTGATTATCTCATTAAGGGAAATTAGACTGAGAGATCATGTGTAATATATGTTGGATATTCTTCTACCATAGTTGCTCAGGTTAATTATGGTTGGTTTTACTTTCTATTTGTTATTTTTTCTCTAAGCATATTCGTTTGACTTGACAATGAGTTTAAGAAATAAAGGGAGACTTTTGAATTTTGTAAATTAAATATGTCTGTATTTTTCTAAATTTTATGGTTTTAAGTTTGTCACGTAGAATGCTGAAATTGAAAAACTTACTAAGTATAGAAAAGACTTTATTTTGGAAAAGCCAAAAAAATTAAGACACGTAATTTCATGTTTAGTAATAGTACAATGAAAATTTTCCGTCATATTTATTTTTAATAAAATTAAATGAGTGACACTTTTATTATTTTGAGAGTAATGATATTATTACTATGATAGTTTCAAATATTTTATGATTTTATAGTACTTCTTTAGAGAAAAAGGCAAAAAAATACTCTTATATATAAAATAGATCAAATTTGTCCTTCATTATATTTTCAGTTCAAATGTCCTCCCCATTAAATATTCATCTTAAAAATACCTCCAATTACTCAAATGAATCAATAATACCTTTCTATCTAACGATTGTTTCAAAACAAGAAAAACTGGACCAACTTTTTCCATTACTACTTGAAATGAAATAATTTGCCATCAATTTCAAGAATTTAGTAAAAATCTATTTTGGAGATAAATTGAACTATTTTGAAATTCAACAAAAATTTTGTTCTATTTTTTTTCAAAAATATTATATTACCTCTTGACTGACATTTAGGATGACTTAAGTTAAAAATAAAGAGAGTAATATAGCACATCAAAATATAACTGAAATTATTAATTTTAACCACATCAGTGTTCTTAAAATTAGTAAAAAAAGGTACATGATATCATGTTTAAGAAAAAATATAACTCATACCTAATGTGTTAAGAAAGAAAAAGGAATCTATATGCCATCTTCTTTTAAAATGAAAAATATTTATTGTACTTATTTTCTTATTTTATAATTATATTTCTCAGATTCAGTTAAGTTAACCTAGTTTTTTTTTTTTTGGAATAACTGTTTCCTTTTAGAAGGAAAGGTATCTTAGTCTATTTTGATGAGTGAAGGATATTTTCGAACCAAAAATATAAGAACAAGAATTTTTTTTTAATCAAAAATATAATAAAGAATAAATTTAACCTATTTTGAATAGATCTATATTACTTTTAGGAAAATTTTTATTATGTTTAAGGTATAAGTATAATGTGGTAGATAAAACTCGTATGAGGTGCCATTTATATTTTGCCAAGTGGATTTTCGGTCCCATTTTAAAATAAATGTGCCAAAATCCCTTCTCTCTCTTCCTTTTAGTTCAATTTTTGCTTCTCTTTCTTTGTGTAGTTATTTTAAATTTTGCTACCTTTTATTAATCTTAATATTTTTATTCCCAAAAATGTGGAATTTAATATTTCTAACCGTGTTTATTTTATTTTAACATTTTGATAATATTTTTTAACTTACATTACTAAAAATAATTATTAAAAAATACTTGTCAAATTAATAAAATTATCATTACACATGGGAAAATAAGTAATTATATTTTAAAAAAATTAATTGACAATTGATACCATTTTTCGTAGTGGAACTGGTAGTTGGTGAATTCATGAAAGTGGTAGTGTGGTAGATGGTAGTGTGGTAGGTGAGTAATTTATTTTAAAGATTTTATTATAATATTCTTTTACTAAGTGTCTTAATCTTGATATCCCTTTAATATTAGTTTTTGGTAGTGCTAAATTCATGGTAATATGTAATAATATTTATTGTAATATTCTTCCGATAGTTGTTTTAATCTGAATATTTCTTTAATATTATTTATGATATATTCTAGATATAACATATCTTGGGTTTTTTGGTACATATATAAA
>JAJOOR010024133.1:0-17901 GCA_036250505.1 Solanum acaule | reverse complement strand
TATACCTGAATATTCTATGATGTGTATAAATTTTTCTAATAATCTTATATGTTCATCTTGTGTCTTAGAATATAATAATATATCATCGATGTACACTACACAATTTTCTATTTGTTTAAAGTAATTGTCCATAAAGTTTAAGTAAACTGAGGTCACTGCATATGTATACACTAAGATGATGCTACTGATTTTTAGCATTGAGACTTACCATAGTTATACCAAAATATTTTGAATCCAACCAGGAGCTAAACAAAGCTAACTTGACCAAACTAAATATTAAAACTTGAAAGCTCATAGCATCAGATAGCGTTCAAGAATAGTAGACGGAAGTATATAACGACTAAATTAAAAGACACATGAAAGGATATGCTAAGAACACATTGTTTAGCTTAAGTCAAAATGAAATTATATTCACATGACACTACAGCAAGCCAAAAATTATAAATAAGTATACCAAAGTGAAAATGGATACAAAAAATTAAAGGATGACTACAATATCGAATGAGATTTCCAGATTTTCATTAATGGACAAGCCCAAACAAATGGATCTTTTGCACATTTAAGCTAATCAGCTTATCATGAGAAAACTATTCACTGGACATATAAACTAGACACAAAAAGGATAAGCACTTAGTAACAAAGATACATCTCACATTACTTATAATAAAGAAACAGTGATCAATATATCACTTCAAAATAATAAACACACCATTTAAAGAACTTTTCTCAACAATTATAGCAAATAACTAAGATAAGAGCAGAAATCACACAGGTATACGACTATAAGAACTCTACACTTTCTAAGAGGCTCAACTTCAGAAGACTTAAAGGTATGAAGAATATTAACATGTGACAACTTTGAAAGGAAAAACAAGAACTAGAACAAGCTAGGTTAAGCTAAAAAACATGTTCACGACATTCATATATGTATTCAAGATGAAGTAAAATAAAACGAGCAAACTTGAACTTATAAACGAAGGAATGACAAAACTAATCATACAATGATAATCAATGTTAAAACTAGATAAAGGCTCCTATAGCATATGAAGACACAAAAATTCAATCAAGGAAAATAGTGACCAAACAGGAACAGAGGCTTTCTAATCTTATAAATATCGTATCAAAATAGAAGAGATGAAAAGGTGTAGCGACGAGCTTGGACTAGCTATTCCACCACCAATGACGAAGCTACTATGAACTCCACGAAAGCTTCCGAATAAGAAAGTCTAAAAAACCTTTTTGTTAGTTTTAGTGAGAAAGTTGTTAGGATTAGTAACAAGGTTAGTTATAACTGCTCGTTGGTTATTGTTACTATATATATATGTGTGTGTGTGTGTGATATAGATATATTCATACACTTCCACAATTCAATACTTCTTCTTGTTCTTATTCTTATTTTTCGATAAACTACATTTTCTAATAGCGGCGTGTTGGGCCATCACAAAATATTATCTAGGCAACTTATGCAATAGATATGTGTTTTCCGTTATTTTTAGTCCCCTCAACGACAATTTACAACGATGCTTAGAGAATCTTGCTAGGCGTCGGCACATTACTCACGCTGCGCCTGATTTTAGAAATATTTTAATAGATTCTCAACTTGGCTCGTAGTCTGGGTCTGAACTCCCATTACAATTGCCACTAATACTAACTCCCATTACAATTACCACTAATACTATTGCTTTTATAATCATTATCAAAACTCATATTACAGTTGATATTACTATTTTCATAATTATCTTTTGAAAGTGCGCCATTGATCTTAGGCGTATTTATGTGCCTAATAACCAATTTATCTCATATATATAGCTAATTTTGAGAGCAATTTCTTAGCCGGAACTGAAATTTTAGAGTCTATTGATGGCATTTCCTCTAACCAATATGATTAGATGTTTCAGGGTGAAAAGCAAAGAAGAAGGAGCTAAAAAGGGCACCTGGACAAAGGTCGAAAAATAGAAAATGAAGTTGATGAGGAGAATGGCCAAGAAGCTGGAAAATACACAAGGAGGGAGCAGCTCCGTGTCACGGAGCTGAAACCTGCATACAAAAAATGAATTCTACTTAACAGTGGAGTGCGCGTCTGTAGCGCATCGCAGAGAGGATCATTTTGTGCACAAATTGCTGCTAGGGAAGTCGCGGACCTGGACGCCAGAATTTTGTCACGTGTTTTATTCCAGAATATAAATAGCCTAGCTGTGTTAATTTATTATTATCCAGTTTTTGAAAAATGAGAGAACAACGATTTTGGCGATTTTGCTGACACAATCTAGGGCTTTTCTTCTACTCCTTTATTTTGGTAAACCCTTTTATGATCCATAAACATTATTTGATGATGTTTTGTTCTATGAGTAGCTAAATTCCCTTATTCTAGGGTTGTAGCTACGATTAATGGTGAAATAATATTTATTTCTAGTATGAGATGGGTTTTCTTGTGATTGATGATTACATTCTTGTTTAACTATTTTAATGACTGATCAACATTAAAATAAACTCATTGTCCACTCTTGAATTTGGAAGATCAATAGAGGGATAGACCAAAGAATGTGAGAAGCGTGTTCATTCTAGGGTAAAGTTTAGAATGTTTTTATATAGGATAGTCTTAAACCTATATACTACGCTTGATTAATATGCAAGATGATAGCTTAATGCTCTGCTATTGGTACATGCCTATCCCCGCTCAACGATGTAGTTAGGCTGTCAATGGTGGTAAGCGATTAGAAGTCGGGAGATCATGATCGTAACATTAACCTTGTAAATCCATAATGAGGTTAACCTGTCGAATGCTAGGACGAATTAATATTATGCTTGAAATTGGTATATGCTACAACCCTGGAATATTTTCCCAAATTGTGAAATTCCGTTGTTTGAAACTGTTTAATTGTAGTAATTAATTTTGGAGATTGTTCACCTTAGTAGTTATAATCAAATTCCTGAAATTGTCTGTCGCATAAGTAAATTTATTTTAGACACAATAAAATTATTATTTGTTGATTTGAAGTCCTTTGGGTTCGATAATCCAGCTCGAAAGAGTCGATGTACTACTTGAGTGACCACGTGCACTTGCGTGTGCTTTTGGACGCAACAAGTTTTTGGTGCCGTTGTCGGGGACTTTAAAATTAGCATATATCTAATTTTTGAGTGTCTAAATTATTTGTACAAGTGTTGACAACTTGATCTTGGCTTTTTATTTTGCAGGTTGTGTCAGGTTTTCACACTGGAAGACGACCAGGACTTGGTAGAGCCTCTAGCTGAACCGGAGAGATTTATTCGTTATAGGAGAAGGCAAAAAAGATTCACTTATCCTGTTCGTCTTGTCGCTAGTGAACCAGAAACTTCAGAAGAAAGGGAGGATCAAGACCCACCTGCAGTGATGGCAGAAATGAAAGTGAGAGATGTGGCAATCCCACAGACCACCAATGTCACCTCAAGTATTCAAAAACCTGCAGCTGGTGGGAGATTTGAATTGAAGCAGAACATGGTGCAACTATTGTACACAAACGGGCAGTTCACTAGTCTATCTCATGAGGACCCACGAGTGCATATTCAGAATTTACTCTGATTATGTGAGGCTCACATTTTTCCCCTTTCCTCTGCTAGGGGAAGAAAAAAGATGGCTGAACTCTGAGCTCGTAAATTCCATAATATCTTGGGATGATCTTGCCCAGAAGTTCTTGATAAGGTTTTTTCTATTCGGGAAAACAGCCAAGCTGAGAAGCGACATATTAAGCTTCCAACAGAAAGGAGGGGAAAATTTGTACCAAGCTTGGGACAGGTTTAAGTCCCTGTTGTTAAGCTGTCCACAATATTATCAAGCTAACGAAGTGTTGGTCCATTCCTTCATTGAAGGGTTGGAACCAAACACGAAAATTTTACTTGAATCTGCTGCATGTGGACAAACTTTGGAGAAGACATATGCTGAACTGTTTATATTGCTTAATATGATTTCACAATATAATCCTGGGTGGAATGGAGGAGGGGCTAAAACTTGTCGTACAAAAGACTGCTGGAGTGCTGGAAATGAATGCAGTGACAACTCTGACTGCACAGATTTCAACAATGCAGAATATGATGACTACTCATTTCAACAACATGTCACCAGGACAACAACAAGCTCAAGTTAATATGGTGGAGCAACCACAACCTTGGTGTGAAGTATGTGGAGGTGAAGATCACACTGTTGAGGTATGTGGAGCAAACCCAGAATCTGTTCATTTTGTAGGTAATGCCTAACGAGGAGGAAATCACCAAAACTATGGCAATACTTACAACCCAAGCTGGCGAAATCACCCAAACTTTTCATCGGGGGTAATCAAAAGCAACATCAAGGACAAAACCAGTATAAGCCACAAGTTAGTGGACAATAGTACAACCAACAAAGCCATTGAAACCAGCAAGGTCATGGTAATCAGCATGCGGCCAAGCAAGGTGATATGAGTGTGGAGGACATGCTGAAACAAATCATGTCTGACCAAGCTAATTTGGCAGCAGATGTTCGAAACAATCAACTGGCGACTCATAATTTGGAGAAGCATTTTTGGTAGTTTGCTAGTGCCCAAAATTCCTAACCACAAGGGGGTTTGCCTGGAAATACTGATCCAACCCCAAAACAGGTAAATGTTGTGAGTACTCGTAGTGGTCGTCCATTGGAGGAGTTAACACCAAAGGTAAAATCTGCTGAAGAAAAAGGGAAACAAGTAGATGAAGTAGAACCAAGTGAGCAAAGGGTGAATGAAGAACCGAAAGCAAAACTACCTCCTCCAGTCCCACAGAAATTTGAAAAGCAGAAGGAGGAGGAATGTTTCGGTAAGTTTATTGAATTACCCAAACAAGTACATGTTAACTTGCCTTTGATTGATGTGTTGGAGGGCATTCCTAAGTATGTCAAATATGTGAAAGATGTGGTAGCCAACAAGAGTAGATTGACTGAGTATGCAACAGTAACACTCACGAAAGAGTGCAGTTCTAGGATCCAGAATAGGCTCCCAACTAAGTTGAAAGATCCAGGGAATTTCACTATTCAGATAAAAATTGGTAAGTTTATTGAGGGAAGATGGTTGTGCGATTTGGGCGCAGGTATCAACTTGATGCCTACGTCCATGTTTCTCAAGTTGGGATTAGGAAGGCCCAAGTCCACAACCATTATGTTGCAGTTAGCAGACCATTCGGTAGCAAGGCCAGATGGCGTTATTGAGGATGTCTTGGTCCAAGTGGGAACTCTGATTTTCCCCGTAGACTTAATCATTTTGGAATTTGAGCCTGACCCAGAGGTCCCATTTATTTTGGGATGCCCATTCCTAGCAAATGGAGGTGCGTTAATTGATATGGCGGCTGGTAGACTAACAATGAGGGCTCATGACAAGGTAGAGGTATTTGATTTGTACAAGGCAATGAAGTTGCCTGCAATATATGAGGAGTTGTCAGCAATTATAGTCATTGATGAGGAAATGGCAGCTAAATATGTTGAAGCCCAAGACCCTTTAGAGAAAGTGTAAATTAGGCAAGACAATGAGGGAGATGCTGAAGCATAAGAGTTGGCTAACGTTCTAGATGTCCCAAATGTGAGTATGTTTCGCAAGTTTCTGGAGCCATTAAACAGAGTCTTGAGACCACCTCACAAGCCTTCAATTGAGGAAGCACCAAAGTTGGAGTTAAATGCTCTTCCTTCTCATCTCAGGTATGCATTCTTAAGTGTCAATGAATCTCTACCTGTAATCCTTTCTTCTGCTTTGTCTGAAGTGCAGGTTGAGGCCTTTCTGAAAATATTGAGGAAAAGGAGAAAGGCGATAGGTTGGCAAATGGCTGACATATGTGGAATCAACCCAACTTTATGCATGCACATGATATTTATGGAGGAGGGCCACAAGTCAAGTGTACAACCTCAGCGCAGACTAAACCCAATGATGAAAGATGTGGTGTGCAAGGAGGTGATTAAATGGCTAGATGCGGGTATTGTATATCCGATTTCAGACAGCAAGTGGGCCAGCCCGGTTCAGTGTGTGCCTAAAAAAGGAGGCATGTCAGTGATCACCAACGGAAAAAATGAGTTGATTCCAACTAGGATAGTGACAGGGTGGCAAATATGTATGGATTATAGGAAATTGAATGAGGCCACCAGAAAGGATCACTACCCGGTTCCTTTTATTGACCAGATGTTGGATGGGTTTGCTGGGCAAGAATATTATTGTTTCCTGGATGGCTATTCAAGATACAACCAAATTATGATTGCACCAAAGAACGAGGAGAAAACTACATTCACTTGTTGATGAGTCCATAAATTGGACTCATTTAGGGATTTATTTTGATAGAAATAGTGTCCTCGAATGCTTATTTTGTCTCAATATCTGATGAAAACTCTTAAGTTTCAGGTATTTGAAGCTTTAGTGGAAGCATGGACACTTAGGCGCAAAAAGGAACAAAAAGGCTGAAAAGAATGAAGAAGCTGAAGCATGAGCATCACCAAGAACATTTGGCGATTCGCCGAAAGGCCAGACTCTGCCCTTTATTCCAGTATACGAAGCCCTGAAGGAAGAGGATAAAAAAGGTGATGAAAGGAGCAGTCGGCGCTTCGCCGAATAGTTCCACGACGCAGTACTATACCGCCCAATGGTCCAGAACGTGAAGATGCTAAAGGCAAGTATGAAACGGCGATGGAACGGAAGAAGGGTGAGTCGCCGAGTCATTTGGCGGCATCGACTAACTTCACCGAAAGATCTGTCAGCGCTATGTTCTGAAGTCTATAAATACCAAACTTATTATTAATTTTAGGGAGTCGAACTTTTATTTTAATTGCCAGAATAGAATAGTACTTTTTGGATATTTTTTCTCTCAAGTTTGGAGAGAATTTTTGGGAGACTTGAAGAAAGAAGGATTTCATCTTCCCCAAGTTGGAAGTGGGTCTTGTCCATTCTTCTTCCTTTGCTTAAATCAAGGTTTAATTTCTTATACTCATTCAATTTTATTATCATTTTAGGTGTATTTTGTTATTTCTTGATCTCTGGCAAAAAAACCCCATTCTTGGGGTGTGATTTAACAAATATGTATTGATATTATTGTTGGGTCTTGCTTGCTGATAGGTTAGATGTAGTTTAATTGTGATTTTACCTAGTGGTTGTGGTTAAGTCTAAAGGGTTTGTAGCTGTAAATACAAATCCACCGATGTGTTTTCCGCTTGCCCGAGAGGGAGGTCGCGAAACCAAGACCACTAGACTAATGGCCTAAGGAGTGGGTCGACATGAGGTTCTGCCCGAGAGGGTGACCCCTAGTCCCATATCCTAACACTCAGCTCGAGAGAGTGAGTGGGGTAAGGCATAGGCAGGTCTTCATGCGGCAAATGGGTGTCCGAGAGGAACGCATTTGAAACGGGGTAAGTTGCCCGAGAGGGAACTTATTTCCATCTAAAACTTAACCTAGTCACTATTATCTAACAAATTTCCTTTCAAAAGCATGTATCCAACTACTTATCTCAACTTGTATTGTGGTCACACCCCAAGAACATTTCCCCATACTTGATTTTCTTGTTAATTTTTGCTATTTTTACTACTTGTGACAAAACCCCCAAATTGATATTTGACACTTTCGTGTCACCCCCTTTAATTTACCATGTTTTTGTTCGTTAATGTCTTTAGTTAAGACTAGTTAGAGATTAATTTTATTTTTCTATCAATTCTCAAAACCACTCTCTTGGGACACGACCCCAACATTTAGTTGGGTTACTATTCTATCGACGATCGTAGACACTCATACCGTAGGTTAGTGTCGTTGGTCACAAAAAGTTTCAAAATGGTGCCGCTGCCGGGGATTGGTGTTTTTTGAGAATTTTTAGATTAGTAGAATTTTTGTTCTTATTAGTTGTAGTTCACTAATTTAATTTTTAATTTTGTTCTATTGATTGTGTAAACATTTCAGAAAGAATGAGTGTTAATGGTAGTAACGGGAACCAAGTTGGCCATCAGGATGACATTGGCAACCTCAACGATGTCCAAGAGCCCAACATCAATGATCCACATCTCATGGTAGGTTTCAGAGCCATCTGTCTACCTTCAGCAGAGGGAAATGCGGTGTTCCACACAATAAGCACCATGTGCATTGGCTAATGAGGACCCACATGAGCATCTTCGAAACTTCGTGGATGTGTGTGGACCTTTCTCGTTCAAGAACATCTCTCAGGAATCAGTTCGATTAAGACTATTCCCTTTCTCATTGATGGGGGAAGCTTGCAAGTGGCTTGCTGAATTACCACGAAATTCAATCACTTCATGGGAGGAGCTGGTCACCGCATTTAATGTGCGATTTTTCCCTCCCTCGAAGATAATGACTATTTGGGATAACATCCAAATCTTCAAGTGTCTGAATGGAGAGCCTCTTTATGAAACTTGGCTTCGGTTTATGAAATTGATGCTACAATGCCCGACCCATGGTCTACCTGATAATGTGCTCCTTCAATACTTTTACCGGAGTCTAGACTAGGTGAACAAAGGCGTAGCTGACCAACTCTCGCCCGGAGGCTTAATGCAGCAACCATACGCAGAAGCAACTCAACTTCTCGATGGGATGACAACCATCAATAGGACGTGGTACACTTGCGAAGACCAGGTCTCACCGGTGACATTTCATCTATCCAAGGAGCAGGCTGAAAAAGATAATGAGAGAGAACAAAATATGGCCAAGATCATGACGCAACTTGACTATTTATCTAATAATTTCATGGGGGCTCATCCCCGTGGTGTCAATGTTGTGTTAGTCGGGGGTGCGAATCCTGAGGAGATGAAGTTTGAAGCCATGTATGACGAGGAAGTAAATTTCCTAGCTAACCAAGGCGGGGTCTACCGTTCAAACTACCCAAGGCAGGGTGGTATTCAAGGATGGGTTAGAGACGAGGGCTGGAAGGATCGAGATCGTGAATGTAGGGATTGTAATCCAAATTGGAAGGATGGGGAGAATGATAGATATGTGCCTCCCCACGAGCGTCAAAAGCCCAAGGATTCGGAAGGTGGTAGGTCTGAAGATATGCTCTCGTGTATCCTAAACAAAGTTGAAGGGTCAGACAAAATGCTAAAATGTATGAAAGAAGACGTGTCTTCCCTCAGCCAGCCTGTCACCTCTCATTCAGTTTCAATCAAACAGTTAGAGATCCAAATAGGTCATATCTCGTCTCATCTCAATCCGAGACAACAAGGGGGTTTTCCTAGTGACACTATGGCTAACCCAAAGAGTGAGGTCTAAAGGTTAACCTGCGTCATGCCACGACGTTCACTAAGGCGCTGTTTGGGAGGCTACCCAAAACCATTTACTCATTTTTTTATTATCTTGATAAAATAATAGTGTGCTGTTTGTACAGATTTAGTAAGGAAAGTGCTTGAAAAAAATGTATGGAGGTGAGCAACAGTTCAGTTTGGCGGATCGCCGACGAGTTCGGTGCACCCGATCATTCCCACCATTTGACGCAATACATCATAACGGTTGAGTCTGTAAAACTCGGCGGAGTATGAATTTTTTTGGCGCATTGCCAATTCAAATGGCGATCTCGATAAGGACCACCAATACATTGCTCACCTGAATAGAAAACTCAGTTATATTCGACGATGACATTAGATATTCGGCGTTTCACCGAGGTATTAAGTGAGATCGACTAACATCTCTGAATGAGCAGAAACTGGACGGTCACAAGCCACAGGTTTAAAAGTTCCATTTCATTCACTTTGTCCCTTTTCACAAACTGACACTCACACTTTAGCAGTTATATTTCTCGCACTTTTAGAGTATTTTACGTGTCAAATTGTGCTCGGATTAGGATCACATTGCTGCATAGCAAGCCAGTACTATCTAATTCGGCATCAAAGGTTGGTAATCAAACTCCTCAGTTATTTGATCAGACTTTTTACTCATTTGCATAATCACTGACAGTAGAAAATCTCTGTTGAGTCTCTGAGTCACCAGGGTTGTATTTATTATCGATCAAGACTTGATATTCTATACATGATTTGAGGGACTACCGCTTAGCTTTGCTTTGAAATGAACTGTTAAGTGGTGAGAATAGAAGTTTCTTTGGGTTTTCCTTGAAATCGAGTTATATAAGTGTAAATTGCACTATCTAGGGTTGCGGGGTGAAATTAGAAAGGATGGGTTAACACTAGACACGTTGAGCTGATCGGAGAGATGAACAAAATCCGCTGAAATGCTCGGCGGTTTGCCTAACGTTTCCATTCCGCCTTTAACTGAATACTTTATGTATTGATCAATATGTGACTTTCGGCGGTCAATTTAAGTCGCAAAATATATTCGGTGACTCGCCGAAAGATCCCTTGCTCGCCCTTTGTCTGCGCCCTTGTATCAGTTGTATATCACCTTCAACGATTGACCTAACAGGATAAGTACTTCGCCAACTAGCTTGGCAAAGCAATTCCAAACCCAGAAACACATTTTCTATCCTATTTGAAGTGCTATCTAACCTATCCTCGAAGTCTTTGCTGTAATGGCTAGATCAAAAGTCGCAGGGAGAAATGATGTACCTAGGCACATAAGAGCATGAGAGTTCAAGAAATACGAAAATAAAGAGAGCTAGCAAGACAAAGGAAATATACCAATGAAGCTAGAGCAAAGAGACGAATTCCCATCGACCCTAATGTACCTTCATCAGCTCAAAGTTTTGTTAATGCAATACGGGCCTTCGGAGCAGCTCAGGAGATAGATCAGATGATTGCAGCTAATCTTGCTACAGAGGCAAACAATACTCCGGGTATTGATGCCTAGACAAATGAAGTGACCTATTAGCCAGGATCACCTCTTTACCTCCCGCTCTATCTTATTATATTTTCTACTTTTGGATTCTTATTACTTGCATTTGAGGATAAATGATCTTATTTGTGGTGGGGTGAGGCCCACCTTGTTTTGCTTGTTTTAGATACTTGTGTTTTAGTGTACATTTGGGTTGTCTGTTTGTAATTGTGTTAATTACTACTTTTCTGTGGATGTTTGAGCTTGTTTCTCCGTTTACTTTTAATTGCAAAATGATTTTGACCCTTTCGAAAAATTTTGAATTTTTCGCACATTTTTGCCACCCCTCGTGAGTTGAATGTGGTTGTTCTTTTGCAAGAATTTAAGTCTCGGTTTCGATCAATATCGATGATTTGAATTGTTCTCTCAATTGAACGAACATGAATGCATGGCTATGACGAGGCCAAATGAAGTTGCAAAGACAATATGTGAACTTGTTGCATCTCGTTGTGATTAGCCATTTATCGAATTGATTTTCTTGTAATGACCGTTGCACACTAGCGAAACTGTGTATTCTTGTTTGACTTAAGTGTTGATGCCTTGTGTGATTAGCTTGCTTTGAACCATGCATGAATAAACCTAGAATTTGCCCTGTTAGTCTAATTGATTTAGAAAGATGTCCTCTTGAATTGATCTTAGGCAACTTTAAAGAGTGTGAGCCAAATTTGACATATATCTCTTTTGTGGCCTACCCGTGAGTGTGTGAAACTCTTTTGAACACCCTTTGAGCCTTACCTTTCTTTGGAAGAACCTTGATGAACCCTAGACCTTACTTGACCCACTACCTATAATCCTCTTAATTTGTGATTTAGTGAATAGCCAACTTAGGCCAAAAGCCTAAGTTGGGGGTGAGGTAAGAAGGAAAAGGAGAAGTCAAGAAGTGTAAGAAAAAGTCCCCCCCTAGCCCATGGGATTGCATTATTGGAAACCCCTTCAATTTCTTAAAAAAAACTGTGGAATAAGGTATGAAGGAAATCGGGTTTCCAAGCAAGTCATGAAGGTGACTAGACAGGTGACTTAGAAGCATTAGAAAAAGAATTGATAAAGGAGGAGAAGGGAATACCTTGAGAATACCACATCCCACGAGGATGGAGCCATTGAGCCTAAATGACCATACCTTTGCACTATCCCCATTACAAGTCTTAGAAAGACCTTTTTGATCTTGAGTAAGCCGAATCAAAAGTCGATTGGAAAATAATGGCAAACCTATGGGTGAAGGTATGCATTGTGTTCCTCTTTTTTAGTGTGAGCGTTGCATCTGATTCCTGATCTTAAATTGATTAACCTCTGTGTGTGAATATGGAATCATTCTTCATGTGAGGGCATTTGATTTTACTATCATTTTAGGTGTATTTTGTTATTTCTTGATGTGTGGCTAAAAACCCTCATTCTTGGGGTGTGATTTAGCAAATATGTGTTGATATTATTGTTGGGTCTTGCTTGCTGATAGGTTAGATATATTTTAATGGTAATTTCACTTAGTGTTTGTGGTTTAATCTAAAGGGTTTGTAGGTGTAAATACAAAGCCACCCATGTGTTTTCGGCTTGCTCGAGAGGGAGGTCGCGAAACCAAGACAATTAGACTAATGGCTTAAGGAGTGGGTTGACATGAGGTTCAGCCCGAGAGGGTGAGCCCTAGTTCCATATCCTAACACTCAGCTCGAGAGAGTGAGCGGCTTAAGGCGTAGGCTAGTCTTCATGTGGAAAATGGGTGTCCGAGAGGAACGCATTTGAAACGGGGTAAGTTGCCCGAAAGTGAACTTATTTCCATCTAAAGCTTGGCCTAGTCACTATTATCTAACAAATTTCCTTTCAAAAGCATGTACCTAACTACTTATCTCAACTTGTATTGCGGTCACACCCCAAGAACATTTCCCCATACTTGATTTTCTTATTAATATTTGCTATTTTTACTACTTGTGACAAAACCCCCAAATTGATATTTGACACTTTCATGTCACCCCCTTAAATTTATCTTGTTTTTGTTCGTTAATGTTTTTAGCTACGACTAGTTAGAGCTTAATTTTATTTTTCTATCAATTCTCAAAACCACTCCATTGGGACACAACCCCAACCTTTAGTTGGGTTACTATACTATCGACGATCGTAGACACTCATACTGTAGGTTAGTGTCGCTGGTCACGATAAGCATCACTTGTTTGTATGGGACATATGCTTTCAAGCGAATGTCGTTTGGGCTATGCAATGCTCCAACCACCTTCCAAATATGCATGATGGCTATGTTCCATGATATGGTTGAAGATTTTGTGGAGACATTCATGGATGACTTCTCAGTCTTTGGGGAGTCTTTTGACAGGTGTCTGGAAAATTTGGACAGGGTGTTGGCTAGATGCGAGGAAACTAATCTCGTCCTAAACTGGGAAAAATGTCATTTTCTAGTGAAGGAAGGGATTGTATTGGGCCATAAGGTGTCAAAGAGAGGGCTGGAAGTTGATCGTTCCAAAGTGGAAGTCATTGAAAAGCTACCTCCCCCAATCGGTGAGAAGCTTTTTGGGTCATGCTGGTTTTTACAGGAGATTCATCAAGGATTTCTCTAAGACTGCAAGACCCATGTGCAGTCTCCTAGAGAAGGATATGAAATTCGTATTTGATGAGCAACACATTAAAGCTTTTGAAGCTTTGAAGACGAAGAAGCTGATAGAAGCTCTAATCCTGACTTCCCCAAATTGGGAGCTTTCTTTTGAGCTAATGTGTGACGCAAGTGATGTGGCTGAGGGAGCAGTGTTAGGGCAAAGGAAAGAGAAGGTGTCTCACTCAATATATTATGCAAGCAAAACACTAGATGCAGCCAAAACCAACTACACAGTGACTGAAAAAGAAATGCTAGCCTTGGTCTATGCTTTTGACAAATTTAGATCTTACCTGGTAGGGTTTAAAGTTGTTGTTTATACTAACCATGCAGCTATCAGGTACTTGTTCAACAAGAAGGATACAAAGCCGCGGTTAATCAGCTGGATTCTATTGCTGCAAGAGTTTGACATAGAGATCAAGGACCGAAGAGATTCTGAAAACCAGATTGCAGATCACTTGTCAAGATTGGAGAATTCGTCACATGTGGGAGAGTAAGGTCAGATTCGGGAAGAGTTTCCTGATGAACAACTATTGGTGCTAAAGGTGACCGAACTACCATGCTATGTGGATATTATTAATTATTTGGTGAGCGGATTGTTCCCACTGGGTGCAACCACACACCAAAAGAAGAGGCTAATTTATCATACTCGGTTCTACATATGGGATGAGACTTATCTCTTCAAGCAAGGGCCGCACAAAATGATGAGGAGGTGTGTGCCTGAGTCTGAGATGAGACAAGTGATGGATAGTTGTCACTCGTCTGCATATGGAGGTCATCATGGAGGTGAGCGTTGTAACACCCCTAAATATTAACCAAGAGTCACATGTCGATTTACTCTCATTTTGGGAACTTGAAATGTTGTGATAATTGCTAACTTGCTTAACATAAGTTGTAATCGTAATTTAAGGTATTGTATTGGGGTATTTTCATAATATTCAAATTAGAATTATGTATAACTTTAAAAGGAGATAAAGGATATATATATAGGTGTATATGTACGCTTTTTGGGCAGCACACAAATTTTTGGGCAGCACCTTTGAAGGACAGCTGCCCAAGTGATAAAACATCACTTGTTTGACTATATATTTTCACACATCCTTTAGTAAATTCGTTTTTCTCAAGTCTTAGAACCTTAGAAACATATCTAAATAGATTTTTATTCAAAATCACAAGAGAAAAACTTGGCCCTTTTGGCTGGAATTCGAGAGAGACTTCTTTTTGGTAAGTGACGAAATCTGTTTCTGTGCTGGGTAGTGTTTGGTAGTTTATGCATATCTCTTGCTATAGAACATAGTTTACAGTGAATGAATATGATTTGAAAAGCTAATTCGTAGACCTACAACTCTTATGTTTACGTAAAACTCTGATTTAGCTTTTATGGATTCGAAATATGGGATGCAACATAGGACAAGTTCTGTCCACATTTTGAAATTACAAATCCTGTATGAACAACTGTTAGTGTTTTGAATATATCTTGTTGTACAATATATATTTTGCGGTGATTTGTGTTTGTTTGCAACCCTAATATATGTATCTACATCTTTCATGAAGGTTATAAAGTCTAGTTTTGCCGTTTTCCTTTTCAAAACTAAGTTGCGACATGAGGTACTAGGCTGGCCAGAATCACTGTTTTGGGAGCATAGTCATATTTGTACAGGCTAAGCTTACTTGTGATGATAATCCTGTTTGACATCAACATTATTGAGCTACTAGGAATTAAATAAGTTATCTAATTGTATTTTTAAGGTTGTATATACTCGTGAACAGGTTGAGGACCTCGGAACGTTGGTTGGTCTACGGTCTGAACTCGCGAAGTTGTGTTGGACTGTTTCTTTGCTACAGCACTGAGGTTTGGGTATAAACTTGTACTTGCACTCTTTTAACAACTGGAATTTCAAAAGTTGATCTTGGTACCTTGGCTACCTCTTGTCACTTTGCATTGTCGTGTTGGTATCCTTTAAGACCTTAAAGACACTTGTGTAACTCGCCCACTTGTACGGATTGTTTGATCACCTGGCACTCTTGTTGGGACCTTGTCCTTCTTGTGGCTGTGACTTTGTCACTATTGGCATGCCTCTTGATTCAGATCATTTGCCATCTTGACTCTGGATTTTTAGTCCGTCTTATGAATGGAAGTTGTCCATTTTAATTACGAACTAGAAAGTCATTTTTAATATGGTTATTGGTTCTCTTGATTATTGGGCTTTGACCCTTCTTGATACAGGGCGTCGGCCCTTCTTGATGCCTGCTTGTGCTTGGTGTGACGACATGATGTATATATTGGGCGAGCCTTGTTATTGAATCTCTTGGAAATTAGTGGTATGAACGTTCTTGACATTTGGATCTTTAAATATCGAACTTGATACTCTTATTATATGGTTTACTTGATTTAATTATTATGCTTCTATGGTGCTGCCCATGACTTAAGAAAGCTAACTTGGTGAATCTAATAGCTCCGAACCTATAGTTTTTCACCACTAAGCTATATGCTTAGCGATAGTTGTTTCTATCGTAGGGAATGATCGAGTGGATGCATAAAGCTGGCCATTGGAGATGGAAATTTTGAGAGCCATAAAGAAGATCAAATTTGCATGTAGGCATCTATATTTTGTATAAACCTTGGGACTTGTACATGATCTATGTGTTGTATATTTACATGAAATTTTGAGGACTAATTTGATCATGTCACCATGGGTTGTAAAATAAGTATGGCTATATGTTTTGTTCTTTTGGGGTGTGTAAGCCCAAGTCTTGTAATATATTAAATTTACCACTAATTTTGAATGATGGTGTGAAGCATGAACAACCTAATTTGGGTACTCGAAAGTTGGTAATATTCTTTTTATATAATTTTTACTAGTGTGAGGACAATATATATGCATAAAAATCTTGTGAGTTATGGGCTTATATTATTTCGTAAGGGTCGCTAAAAATGTTGTCATCAGAGCCTAGGTTTGTGGTTCTAGGACTTTTGCTGTGAATTACTTGTATACTAGTTCGCCTTCGAAAAAGGTTTTATTTGGATTATTTGCTCACTTACATGGTTTAAAATATTGTTATCGCATGTAGAGTGCACATGCATCATGTACATGTCCCTAATGCAATGTGATCTTCCCTTTTTGAAGGAATTAAGTTATGGCCTCTTCTTCTGATTGACCTATGGAAGTTGATCATGAAGGTTCGGGTATCTCTGTTCCCCAACCTCATGCACTAGAAGAGGTTAGAGAACCTTTCACGAATCAATATGTTCCCCACACTAGTGGGTCTGAAGTGGGAAACCATCAAGGTGTAAGAGCTGGTTCACATCCTCATATGAACCGTGGTACTCAAGCCATGAATCCTCCTTTTCAACAAATGGTTGAATTCTTCCACCACATGGGTGAAGCGATGCATGATCCCAACGTGATTAACTTTGAGAAAATGAGGGAGTGGAGTTTGAAGGCACCGTTGATCCCACAGATGCTGAACAATGGCTGGAGTGCATGGAGAAGGTATTTGAGCAGTTAAAGTGTTCGGATGTTGCCAAATTTAAGTATGCTATTTCACTATTACAAAAGGATGCTTACGGTTGGTGGGTAAGTGTTCCGAATGCCAAGGTAAAACCTCATGTTCTTACTTGGGATGATTTTCTTAGGGAATTTCGTATGAAGTATGTCCCACCTGCTTATTGTGATGCAAAGAGAAAGGAGTTTTTGAATTGAAGGCAACGAGGCATGTCTATTGTTGAGTACCAACAGAAGTTTCTAGGGCTCTCTTGTTATGCTGGAGGTATTATTAAAGAGGAAAAAGACAAGTGCGGGAAATTTGAAGATGGTTTAAATGATTCCATTAGAAAGAATGTGGCGATCCTGCAATATGAGAACTTTTATAAGTTAGTGTCTGCTGCTTCTACTTGGGAATGACTTGATAAAGAAGAAGCTAGTAGAAATGAAAACAAATTCCGGAAGCCTAGACCAGATTTTTGGGGGTCCATCAAAAAGGGGAAGGTTTGATAACTCTAAGGCTGGTAGTGATAACAGGCCACTGCAACAAAATCAAAACAGATCAGATTTTTCTACAGCTAGCACTCCAAATTATGGCCAAGGCAAGCCTCGTGTTTCCACTTGTCCGCAATGTGGAAAGAATCATTATGGTACTTGCAGGAGAGGTTCTGGTGCATGTTTCAATTGTGAGAGCTTTGATCATAAAGTGAAGGATTGTCCTAATCCTAATAATGCTCCTTATTTGAAAACTGAAGGCTCAGTTCATAAGCCTTCTATTAATCCTCCTCAAACTAATAGATGTGCAAGACCTAAAAACACTCAAGCAGCAGGTACAAGTGGAGCTAATCAAGCTAGTGGACAAAGGGCTACTGCACGTGCTTATGCTATGAGGTAGAGGGATGATCAAGATGGACAAGACGTGGTTGTCGGTAAATTTCACTTATTTGGCTTATGTGTGTTTACACTGTTTGATCCTGGTTCTACACATTCCTATATTTGTTCATCACTTGTTCTTCCTGAAAATGTGAAATCTATGAGACTTAATTATGATGT
>JAJOOR010024132.1:0-15779 GCA_036250505.1 Solanum acaule | reverse complement strand
TGTATATGATATATAATATTGGTAAAAAAAATACAACTTTCGATACTCTATTATTAGTAGATACAAATTTTAGAAGAAGATATTATGTATATGATATACAATTGATTCAATTGATACCTTTTTTATATGTTGTCTCTTTTAACTTTGGCACACATCACAACTATTGATACTATTATTCTATCCCATACAAAATTTACAAACAATTAAGTATCAGAAACACATCAATGTATACCAAACTAACTTTATCAGAAATTAACAATAAAAAAATGTAGCCAGAATTCAAAACATAACATTTTTTCATTTATTGCTTCACAAAATAGTAACCTAAAAGTACTTAATTAAGTATCAAATTTGAGAATTATTAGACATGAAGCATAAAAGTACTTCTAAAAAGAAAGCATCAAGAATCTTTCCACCCTCAACACACACGATTGCACTTGTTGTTCAATCGAAGTTTTGTATCTCTTCATCACTTTTTTTCGACGTATCAATGCATAGAGGATACATACTGAATCTCACCTCATGCTTCTTAATTTCTAGGTACAATTTCACCCCCATATCATTCCGAATACACAATGGAGACGAATTACCTTCAACAACGTATCTGATCTCGATGTTTTTTTCCAATTCAGCTGCAATTGCTGAAATAAGATTAACGAACGAAATATTTTCAGATACCACTATCCCATCACTTCTGTATCGCTCGTATCTAACATCACTTTTCCGTAATCCAGAATATCTTAACAAGATCGAAATATTCATTACGAAACTTCACAAAATTGCGTTCCAAAATTTTTTGAATCAAACTTCTACTGGGTTTTCGAAGAACAGAGAGAAGGTTTCACAATTTGAAATTTAAAATTCACAAAATTGTGTTCCAATTTTTTTTTGAATCAAACTTCTACTGAATTTTCGAAGAACATGGAGAAAGTTTCACAATTTGAAATTTAAAATTTCTAATTCAGTTAGAGGTTTATGAAAGACTGATTGGTTGAAGGAAGAAACGTACGCATTAATAGTGGGAGTCAATTATAATTTATGTTTTTAATCCCTTATTTAACGCATTAAACTGATAAGAACAACTTATTAATTTAAGTATCCGTCTGTTATTAATTAAAGTATCCGCCTGCAATATTATGTATCCGAAAGACACTAAAAATAGGGATTTTTGATAATTTATGAAAGAGTAGGGATAGGAAGTAATTTATTTCTTATACTATGTGATTTGCATAATTTTTACTTAATATAAATCCAAAAGAGTCCAATATATTTATTTCTCTCTCTTCTTTCTTCTCCATTATCTCTCTCTTAATCTTTCAATGAAGAAGAAAGACTCCAAAATGATTGTGCTTTTGCCATTGCAGGTAAAAGTAATTTTTTTTCATGATTTTAATTATAGTTTCAAAAAGTTGATAACATAAAAAAAAATGTGGGAAAAGATTAAAATTTTCAGTTTCTAGCGTCAATTTCTTTGCCAAATTTTAAAATATTAGCTAATGGACTCCATATAAGTAGAGATACTTCATCTTTAATTTTTCAATTCTTCCTTTTACAGTTTTTCCAATCAGTGATCTTAAAATGAGTGTTGAATTTTCAGAAGACCCAATTACCACAAAAAGGCAATTGAATCTGAACGACCGTCAAGCAATTGCGGAGTGGCTTTTGAAAGAAAGTAAAGTAAGAATGAAAAACTTAAACATGGTTCTGTAAAGGAAGCAAGTATTTTTTTCAACACATCAAGAAGTACCATTGATCATATTTGGAGACAAGCTAGATTATGTGTTGCTAATGGTGACATGTTAAATGTTTCTACTAATCTTGCAGGCAGAGTTGGGAGAAAACGCATACAAGTCGATATCAACCAATTCAAAGAAATTTCACTATGTCGTCGAACAAATATTCGATCTCTTTCTTTTGCAATAAATATGGCAAAATCAACAGTTTTTCGACGTGTGAAAGAAGGTGCAATTAGGCCACACACCAACGCCATCAAACCGCATTTGACCGAAGAAAACAAAAAGGTGGGACTTTGATTTTGCCTCTCAATGATTGATCAGAGTACACTTCACTCAAATCCCATGTTTATAGACAAGTTTAATTATATCCATATCGATGAAAAATAGTTTTACTTATCGAAAAAATCTAAAGGTATTATCTTCTTCCCGAAGAAGAAGAGTCTAATCCGTATCGTTCTTGCAAAAGTAAAACTTTTATCACATAAGTTATGTTTATGGCAGTTGTTGCACGTCCTAGATTTGACGTTAATGGAGTTGAGTTATTTTCAGGAAAAATACGAATTTTTCTGTTTGTAGTTAAAGAACCAGCCAAACGGAATAGCAAAAATCGAACAACAGGAACTATCGAAACAAAACCGATTTTATCGGTGACTAAATATATCACAAGAGCTTGTTTGGTTGAGAAAATTCTTCCAGTCATTAGATCAAAATGGCCAGCTTCAACGTCAAGTGCACCCATTTTCATCCAACAAGATAATGCAAGACCACATATTGGTGTTAATGATTTGGAATTCATGGAAGCCGCTCAACGAGATGGATTTGATATTAAGTTATGCTTTCAACCCCCTAATAGTCCTGATCTTAACGTTTTGGACCTTGGATTTTTTAGAGCAATTCAATCTCTTCAATATCAAAATGCTCCTTCAAATGTTGATGAATTAGTGGAGGTTGTTGAAAAATCATTCAATGAAATGAAAATAGAACGACTCAATCATGTATTTTTGACTTTGCAATGTTGTATGAATGAGGTGATGAAAGATAGTGGTGGCAATAACTACAAAGTGCCTCATATGAACAAAGAAAGACTCGAAAGAGAAAATGATCTCCCACTTCAAGTTCGTTGTGATGTTGATGTTGTTAATCAAGCTTTAACTCTACTTCAACAGTGATGAGATTACAAGTATTAAAACAACTTGTGTTTTTGTACATTTTGATGTTTATATTAGAACTTTGCAAATTTAATTTAATTTTTGGATAGTTTAATGTTTATGTTAAAATCTTGCAAAGTGTAATTTACTTTTGGAATAGTTTAAAGTTTTTGTTGGGACATTGTAAATTCAACATGTTGAAGTAAAATTTTCATTTTGGTAAATGTAAGAAAATTTTACTTCTTGAAGTTTATATTTGAAAATTTCCATTTTATTTTTAATGTAAACCTTAACTACAGAAAAAAGAAGAAACATTCATCAAAAAAAATTTAAGTGAGGACAACTTTTGATTGTACATTCTTTAATTTTTAAAAATAAAAATAAAATTACATTCACGTACTTCACAATTTTATCAATAGTGTAAAAGAAAGAAAGAATATGATAAAGTGGTGAAAAGAAAGAATAGGTTATGACAAAGTATTGAAAAAAGTGTTAAAGTACTGTTGACTATCAACAAAAAGAAAAAAATAGTTGTAATTTACTACATTTCAATAACTTTTTCTTTAAATTAAAGGAGTGCAACTATTGAAATAATGAGATTCAAGAAGGGTAAAATAGGGATAATGTCATTAAATATTTAACAAATAAAAAAATGTGTCATTCTTTTTGGGACTGACCAAAAAGGAAAGTGAGTCACATAAATTGAGACAGAGGGAGTACTTAGTATGTAAATAATAGTAAATCTTCTTTATTGAATCGAATTGGTTCTCATACATAGGAAGTTAGTTCATGTAATTGAAACAAAATAACGTTTAAAAGATAGAACCTAATAAACAAACACATACTTTTTCTATTTTTTTTTGTAACAACTGTAAATATTATTATCTGTAAGACTGTAACCATCAACATAACTACAAAGTACTATTAGTTAACAACTCAGTCTCAAACAAATACTAATTTTGTAATATATTGTCACACTCTTCAATATGGTATAATAGGATATAGAATTTCTGTGTTTGAGCTTCACTCACTACATCAAAAATGATCACTAGCGGCAATTAAGAATTAATTGCCGCTAAATATGTATTTTTAGCGGCAATTAGCACTCTTTGTATATGTCTCTAAAGCCTTTAGCGACATTGATTCTATTGACACTTAACTAATGCCGGTAAAGACTTTAGTACTCTTTATTAATGTCAATATTTAATGCCGCTAAAAGTTATTTTTGTTGTAGTGACTGTCACCGTAATAAAAAGAATTTTCACGTGTTTGAGTCATAAAAAATGGCCGTACATGAAGGGGCATGTTGAGTAAATATTGTAAGTACATAAAAGTTTCATGAAGAACCTTCTATTTATGTTTGCCTCTAAAAATTACACACTTCTTCCAAAAATTTCAAGAAACAAAGACCCTCTTAGAATCAAATACTACATTAAAAGACAGAATAAGAAGAGCAGAAGGAAATAAGTATAAAGATTCCCATCTTTTGTTACCTTAAATTTTTGCACCTATAGTGAACAAGTTGTAGTTACACTTGACTAGCCTCATTAAGCAACATAACAGTTCCAAGCATTCAACTTGACTTATATTTAGTTTCAATATTCACTTGTTCTGCAGCTTTCAAGTGAATAAAGATGGAAAGTACTGCTAGAGACATTTTAAAGGTGATCAACACCCAATTGAGTAGTACAATAGATGTGTTCTCGAGCAGAAGACGATGAAGAAGCATTGAAATGGGCTGCTATAGAGAAAAGAAACTTCCAACGTATCTTCGTAAAGGAGAGGTATATTAAATGAACAAGGACAGTCTAGAGATGTTGATGTAACAGATCTTGGATTAGTAGAGAAGAGGAATTTCTTAGAGAGATTTGTCAAAATTGCTGAGGAAGACAATGAGAAGTTCTTGTTAAAGCTCAAACAACGCATTGACAGGTAAAATGGCCTACCTATGATGTCATTTTCGGTGTTTAGACTTAAGATTCTGTCATATCAAATGTTTAAACGTCCGTTCTCTTATGAACTATCGTAGATACTGAAATAGAGTTCTTTCCTGATTAATGGTCTAGTAGTAGTACCTACAATTAGATATTTGATATTTGATACTCTTACCTCAATGAATTCTTGGTTTTCGAAGATGATAGAGTTGGTCTTGATCTTTCCAAGAATAGAAGTACGTTTCGATCAATTGAGTGTAGATGAAGAAACTTATGTTTGCAACAGAGGTGTACCTACAATATTCACCTTCACAGTTAACATCTTAGAGGTAATTTAATCTGAACTTTTATCAAGCATAAATAGTATTGAAGATATATTTCATTACTTCATGCAAGGTGTTGATCATGTTGTTACTTTGCAAAGGGTTTCTTGAATTCTCTTCACATTTTTCCAAATACAAAGAGGCCATTGCCAATTCTTCATGAAATCAGCGGAATCGTCAAGCCAGGAAGGTAGGAGACAATTCTGGTAAAAAACACAATTTTGAATAGCCTCTTCGTTCATAATCTTTCATTGTGATTATGCAGAATGACATTGCTTTTGGCCCTCCAGTTTCTGGAAAAACAACATTGTTGTTAGTTTTGGCTGGGAAACTAGATAGATATCATAAAGTAAGAAACATAAGTCACATACACACTAGAAATTTAATTCAGGCAATCTTGAATTTCATGTCGATGACTTTATGCATTCTTTCTGAGGCTTTCATGTGTCCAGGAGTGTCACATACAATGGTCATGGGATGGATGAATTTGTACCACAAATTAAGGGCATCTGCTTATATAAGTCAAAATTGTCTTCATATATGAGAATTAACAGTCAGGGAGACACTAGCCTTCTCTGCAAGGTGCAAGGAGTTGGACCCAGATATGGTTAGAGACATTTTCTTATCTTATGAATTCTGATAATTAAGCAAGTTTCATCTCTAGAATTGGACTGCTGGACATTTTCTTTAAAGCTATGTGGAAATGTTAGCTGAGCTGTCTGTGAAAGAGAAGGAAGCAAACATTAAGCCTGATCCTGATGTTGATATCTTTATGAAGGTAAAGACGTCTCAATAAATATTTGTCAATTTTGATGAGAAATGACTCGATTATTGGCTTTTTTTCAACAGGCAGCTTCAATAGAAGGGCAGGATACTAGTGTTGTAACAGACTATATTCTCAAGGTAAGATGTCATTTCCTGAATCACAAGTTCAATGAAGAAATGTTTCCTGCAATACAAAGTTTCATTCTGCAAATTTTACAGATATTGGGACTTGACATCTGTGTTGATACCCTCGTTGGAGATGAAATGTTTCGACGGCCGGTAAAATCGAGTTACTACAAGTTAGAGCAAAACATGATGATCCAGAACCTAGCTATAGTAATTAATGGTTGAGGGAATAAATTATTGTACTTGAGGTTATAAAAAATTGATGATAACATATCGTACAGGGGAGATGACAGTTGGATCAGCTATAGCACTATTCACAGATGAGATTTCAACTGTTTTAGACAATTCAACAACATTTCAGATAATGAATTCAATCAGGCCACATTCTTCAAGGAACTACTATGACCTCACTCTTGCAGCCTGCACGAGAAACTTATAACTTAGTCGGTGACATAGTTCTTTTATCAGATGGACAAATTGCTTACCATGGTCCACTACGTGAAAACATCTTAGAGTACATGGGATTCAAATGCCCTGAAAGGAAAGGAGAAGCTGATTTCTTACTAGAAGTAAGCCTCATTCACAGCTGAGTTTGTTTAGTATTCCCAATCGTGGAACATTTCAGGTTTCTGATTAAGTCTTTTTGTGTTAATATCATATGACATCACAGAAGGATCAAGAGCAATACTGGTCTAATCGAGATGAACCTTATAAGTTTGTTACTTTGACAAATCCAAGAGACACCCTGCTACTCTAACCACACAATTATGGTGTTAGCAAGAAGGAATTACTGAAAGCTTGTTCAGTAAGAGAATTCCTTCTTATGATGAGGAATTCATTCATCTATATATTCAATTTAGTTCAAGTGAGTAACATTTCAAAGAATATTGGAAAAAAATTTACCCTTTAAAATTGTTGAATGCTAATCTTTCGGTAAACAAAATATTATGTTCTACTTTCCAGCTTATCATAATGGCTTTTATAATGACACTATTTCTACGAACGGAGCTGCACAAGAATACAGCAAAGGATAGGGGTGTTTACTTGGGTGCACTGTGATGATTATGTTCAATGGATACTCAGAACTTGCCCTCGATACTGTGAAGCTTCCAGTCTTCTACAAACAGCGCGATTTTCTCTTCTTTTCTACTTGGGCATAATGCATATTTTCTACCAACATGGATTCTTAAGATATCAATCACACTTGTAGAAGTTTGTATTTTGGTTATGCATGACTCTTTATGTAGTAGGATTTGATGCAGATATTGGGAGATAAACGAATCACTCTTTTTCATTCATATGCGACAATGTTTTCACTTCCCAATCTAATGGATATTTACAATTTGTAGGTTTTTCAAACACATATTTCTTATTATATGTGTTAACCTTAAAATATCAATAAAATATCAAAATTTCATATTTTTTGTGACTGTTCGAGAAATATCAATAAATTTAAATCGTAAAAGTCCAAAAAATATATAAATCAAGAAAAAGACATAGAAACAACTCAAAAAATTCCCGAATCGCACCTGTCACCTTAGAATATCGATAAGAATAAAATATCAAATTTCATATTTTTTCGTAACTGCTCGAAAAATATCAAAAATTTTAATTCGTAAACGTTCGAAAAATATAAAAATCAAGACAAAGACATAAAAGCACCTCAAAAAATTCTCGAATCGCACCAGTCACCTTAAAATATCGACACGAATAAAATATCAAAATTTCACATTTTTTCGTGACTGCCCAAAAAATATCAATAAATTTTAATTCGTAAACATCCGAGAATATAAAAATCAAGAAAAAGACATAAAAACAACTCAAAAATTTCCCGAATTACACTTGTCACCTTAGAATATTGATACGAATAAAATATCAAAATTTCACATTTTTTCGTGACTTTCCGAAAAATATCAAAAAATTTAATTCGTAAACATCTGAAAAATATAAAAATCAAGAAAAAGACATAAAAACAACTCAAAAAAATCACGAATCGCACTTGTCACCTTAGAATATCGATACGAATAAAATGTCAACATTTAACTTTTTTTCGTGACTGCTCGAAAAATATCAAAAATTTTAATTCGTAAGTATCTGAAAAATATAAAAATTAAGAAAAAGACATAAAAACACCTCAAAAAAAATTTCGAATCGCACCAGTCAACTTAGAATATCGATCCGAATAGGATATCAAAATTTCACAATTTTTCGTGACTGCTCAAAAAATATCAAAAATTTTAATTCGTAAACGTTCGAAAAATATAAAAATCAAGAAAAAGACAGAAAACACACCTCAAAAAATTCCCGAATCGCACCAGTCACCTTAGAATATCGATACGAATAAAATATCAAAATTTCATATTATTCGTGACTGCCTGAAAAATATCAAAAAATTAAATTCGTAAACGTCCGTAAAATATATAAATCAAGAAAAAGACATAAAAACACCTCAAAAAAATCCCGAATCGCACCTTAGAATATCAATACGAATAAAATATCAAAATTACACATTTTTTCGTAACTTCTCGAAAAATATCAAAAAAAATTAATTCGTAAACATTCGAAAAATATAAAAATAAAAATAAAAAGATATAAAAATACATCAATTAGTGGTTAAAAGAAGGAGATTCCAACACTAGTTATTTCTATGCTCTTATGAGAGAACGTAGAAGAAAATTGTTCATTCACAAAGTTAGAGATGAGACTTGCAATTAAATTCACGGTGTTGCTAACATAGCTAAGGCTACTTGTGATCATTTCCATGAGTTGTTTATGGAGGAGAATCACTTTCTCAGGGAGGAACTTTTGGCTTGTATTCATACACTAATCACCAATAAGTAAAATGATAATTTGACCATTATGCCAGATTTGGAGGAGGTTAAAAATGTGGTTTTTTCTATGAATCCTAACTCTACATCTTGACATGAATGGAAAAAAATACAAGTTTTCTAGGACATCATTAAGTTGAACCTCCTTGCCATTATTTGATCATTCTTCTTTTGTTCTTCCCTCCCTAAATACTTTGGTCAAACATGCCTTGTCATGATTCCCAAGGCGGAGTTCCCAAATAATGTTTCTATTTTTATACCGATCAATTTTAGTAACTTCACCAACAAGATTATTTGTCTCTGGCTTTCTCCTATCCTTCTTGACCTTATTTATGCAAACCAATATGTTTTTGTTAAAGGGATGTGTATCTCAATGAAAGTGATGCTTGACCAAGAAATCGTTCTAGGAATCAACAAAAAGAATTATATGGGGAATTGTGGTTATAAAACATACCATGGCCAAAGCTTATGACAAAGTTTCTTGGGCTTTTACTTTTCTTATTCTCCGGAGAATGGATTATTTATATGATTTGGCGGACTACGACAGACAATTAGTACTCTGTGATTGTGAATAAGCGCTAGACATAGCTTCTTCCACTCCACTCCACTAGAGGCTTAAAACAGGGTGATTTTACATGCACTACCTATTATTTAAGGAGAATAGGTTATGTCTATAATGATGAACAACTTTAACCATAACCAGTTATTTAGAGGTTTCTAAATGGAAAAGAGAGGTCCATGGGTTAACCATCTCAAATTAGCAAATGATTCTATTATTTAAACTTATTGTGGAAGAAGATCTATTGAGTTGATAATATAGACATTTACTATTTGTTAAGATTGGTCCGGTAAGATTATCAACAGGAACAAAAGTCATTTTCTGGTTCCCACAAACACATATCCCCCTACTGTTGTTTCCATAAAAGCACACACATTTTTTGCTTAGAAAGAATCCCAGATCACTTTTTTTGGTTGTTCGCTTTACATTGGGAGATAGAGGATTTCTCATTTTTCGAGCATTATCTATGAAGTGGTGGACTAGATCTCTAGTTGAACGCACACTAAAAAGCATAATCATGGTGGTAAAGCTACTCTTATTAAGTATGTTTTCAAACTTCATACTTAATCTTCATAGTTCGATTTCTACTCTTCTTACTATGTTGAATGAGATTGAAAAGCTGACTGCAAACTTCAACTAAGGCATGAAAAATGGGAGGAAAAGATAACATTGGAGTTTTTGAAAACCTTATGCCATATAAAAAAAATTAATTTGTAAACGTCCGAAAAATATAAAAACAAATAAAAACACCTCAAAAAATTTTCGAATCGCACCTGTCACCTTAGAATATCGATACGAATAAAATATCAAAATTTCACTTTTTTTCGTGACTGCCCGAAAAATATCAAAAATTTTAATTCGTAAATGTCCGAAAAATATAATATCAAGAAAAAGACATAGAAACACCTCAAAAAATTTCCGAATCGCACCAGTCACCTTAGAATATTGATACGAATAAAATATCAAAATTTCGCATTTTTTTCGTGACTGCCCTAAAAATATCAAAAATTTTAATTCGTAAAAGTCTGAAAAATATAAATATCAAGAAAAAAAACATAAAACACCTCAAAGCATTCTCAAATCGCACTAGTCACCTTATAATATCGATACGAATAAAATATAAAAATTTCACATTTTTCGTAGCTGCATGAAAAATATCAAAAATTTTAATTCGTAAACGTTCGAAAAATATAAAAATAAAAAAAATGACATAAAAACACCACAAAAAATTCCCGAATCACACCAGTCACCTTAGAATATCGATACGAATCAAATATTAAAATTTTACATTTTTTCGTGACTGCCCAAAAAATGTCAAAATTTTTAATTCATAAACGTCCGAAAAATATAAAAATCAAGAAAAAGACATAAAAACACCTCAAAAAATTCTCAAATCGCACCTGTCACCTTAGAATATCGATACGATAAAATATCAAAATTTCACATTTTTTCGTGACTACCCAAAAAATTTAATTCTTAAATAACCGAAAAATATAAATATCAAGAAAAAGACATAAAAACACCTCAACAAATTCCCGAATCGCACCAGTCACCTTAGAATATCAATACGAATAAAATATCAAAATTTCACATTTTTTTCGTGACTGCCCTAAAATTATCAAAAATTTTAATTCGTAAGAGTCTGAAAAATATAAAAATCAAGAAAAAAACATAAAATACCTCAAAAAATTTCTGAATCGCATTAGTCACCTTATAATATTGATACGAATAAAATATAAAAATTTCACATTTTTACGTAACTGCCTAAAAAATATCAAAAAATTTAATTCATAAACGTCCGAAAATATAAAAATCAAGAAAAAGACATAAAAACACCTCAACAAATTCCCGAATCGCACCTGTCACCATAGAATATCGATACGAATAAACTATCAAAATTTCAAATTTTTTCGTGACTGCCCGAAAATATGAAAATTTTTAATTCGTAAATGTCCGAAAAATATAGATATAAAAAAATGACATAAAAATACCTCAAAAAAATCCTGAATCGAACTAGTCACCTTAGAATATCGATACGAATAAAATATAGAAATTTCACATTTTTTCGTGACTGCCCGAAAAATATCAAAAATTTTAATTTGTAAACGTTCGAAAAATATAAAAACCAAGATAATGACATAAAAACACCTCAACAAATTTCCAAATCGCACCTGTCACCATAGAATATCGATACGAATAAAATATTAAAATTTCACATTTTTTCGTGACTGCCCGAAAAATATGAAAATTTTAAACTCGTAAACATCTGAAAAATATAAAAATCAAGAAAATGACATAAAACACCTCAAAAAAATCCCAAATCGCACCAGTCACCTTAGAATATCGATACGAATAAAATATAGAAATTTCACATTTTTTTGTGACTATCAAAAAAATATCAAAAAAATTAATTCGTAAACGTCTGAAAAATATAAAAACTATTTCGCGTATTGGCAACTCTTGGAAGAAATCTAATAGTTGCAAAATGATTCGGATCATTTGCACTACGTACAGTTATGATTATGGGTGGATTGGTTGTATCTAGAGGTAAAATTTCAGGCAGTGTTGAGAAACTGCAAGTACATTATACAACTTATATGTTCACCCTGTCAGTTTGACTTGCATTAACTAGGACAATGCTAATTGTCTATTAGATGATGTGAAGAAATGGTGGATATGGGGCTTTGGTTTTCGCCTTTGATGTATGCACAAAATGCCATTGAAGTCAATGAATTTCTCGGGAAGAGTTGGGTGCTTGTAAGTAAGAGATTATGAACTTTTATTAAAACAAAAAAAGTTGTCAAGGCTTCATCATTGAAAGCTCACCTTTTCTTTGGTTTGTAGGTTCCTCCAAACTCCACAGATACCTTAGGTGAAACATTCTTAAAATTGTATGGGATCTTTCCATCTGCAAGCTGGTATTGGTTAGGAGTACGTAGGAGCTCTTCTTGGATATGTTTTGCTCTTCAATTTCCTTTTTTCAGTGGCCCTAACTTATCTCAACCGTAAGGATCCAGAAACTCGTGTTATACAATATATTCTCTATACCATCTATAGAAGGACGACACATTGACTAAGTGGGAGAGATTTGTGTTCAGTTTTTGGGAAACCTCAGCCAATTCTATCTGAAGAAACTGTGACAGACAGGATAGCCAATACAAGGGGTGAGGCTACTAAATTATCAACAGGAGAAAGGAGATCCTTTGATATAGTTTACAAAAAGGCAGGAGGAAATGAAGTTCTACGAAGTGCATCTTTCAGGTTTATGTCCTCAAGAGTAGGAAGCATCAACGAGGCCGATGCAAACACGAACAGGAAAAGAGGAATGATTCTTCCTTTTTATCCCCTTTATATAGTTTTTGATGGTATCAGATATGCCACAGGTAAGTTGTAGTATTACTCATTGGAAAATTTACAGTGATATACCTGCTTGAAGCTACTTCTCAAGTGAATGCTGCAGATGATAAAAGCTCTACTTGCTTTGATCTAATCTCCTATCCTGCACAAAATAAAAGTAATGTTGTAACTCCAGGAAATGAAAGATCAGGGTGTTACTGAGGATCGGCTTGAACTCTTGAAAGGCGTAAGCAGTGGTTTTAAGGAAAACTGGCTTGTGGTGCCACCCAGAGTACCGTGGCCCAGAGTACAAAACTGGCTTGTGGTGCCACGGTAGGAGGGCAACTTTAGAAGGCTGATGTTGCGGGTTCGAATCCCATTTGTACCTATTTTTTTGAGAAATTTGCTGCAGACGTTTTTTAAGAAAAAAAAAGGCTCCAAGCACATTTTTTTAAGGAAAAACAGCTGGCACATTTTTATTTTATAATTGTTATTGACTTAAACTAAATTAATTACATTATTACTCCTTTTGACTTTTCTTTTATTTGATTAAATACTCAATAAAAGTGTAATATTTTATTATTTATATTTTATTGATTGATTTATGATATATATCAAAAAGACGAATAATTTAATCAAATATAAAATTAATTTAATCGATAAGTCTATTTGGAATTGACTACTGCAGCACAAGAAGGGCACTTCTTGGAATTGACTGCAGAATTGTACAAGAACTCAAGAGTTGTGTAAGTATGAAATCTTTTTGAAAACGAAATCAAACTTTAGTTGAAACTGAACAGAACTTGACATGTTTAATCATGATTCTAAAGTAGACTCGTTTACCACATAATTCAGGAGAAACAAGGCATTAATTAAGGAACTAAGTGTGCTAGCCCCAGGGTCAAAAGATTTATACTTCCCTACAAAGTACTCTCAGTCTTTCTTCACATAATGCATAGCTTGCCTCTGGAAACAGCACTGATCAGTGATCATACTGGAGAAATTCTCCATACACGGTAGTCAGGCTTCTGTTTACGATCTTCGTTGCTCTGATGTTTGGAACAATATTCTGGGATCTTGGCTCCAAGAGGTAAAGAGGAAAAAAATAAAAAGATACACTACAAGAACTGCTCCTGATTTTCAAGACATTTGTTTCTCTTAGTTTCAGGTCTAACGTTTTGCTTGCACCAAATTTCAGGGGAAGGCAACAAGATCTTTTCAATGCCATAGGTTCTATGTATGCTGTTGTAATGTTTCTTAGTGTGCAAAATTCTTCAGCAGTTCAGCCAATCATCTCCATCGAGAGGACAGTTTTCTATAGGAAAATAGCAGCTGGGATGTATTCAACTCTACCTTATGCTTTTGGAAAGGTACAGATTCATATTCCTCGATGGATTGGCACTGATTCCTTCAAAATCTTGGCAACCTTCTGATGCCTAAAGGACAAACTGTTATGTCTTGCAGTCGCGGAAGTATCTTATATTAAGGGGTGTCATTTAGCCATACACCACTTGAAAATAATACAAAGTAAAAGTCAATTTGTGACAGAAAGTAGACACTTAACCATCGAAGACCCTGACATTCAAACATTTTCAAGACGAACCTTTACCAATAGATGGGCACTTGTTGAAAATTCTGCGTACTCCACTGATATCCTAGTATCATCACCTCTATTAACCATCATCATGGAATATTTTTGGTTATGCAGGTTATGATTGAGCTCCCTTACCTATTCATCCAGACAATGATATATGGAGTCATAGTATTATGCCATGAGAGGATATGAGTGGACAGTTACCAAGTTCTATTGGTATCTGTTCTTCATGTACTTCACCTTGCTATATTTTATGTTTTCTGGAAAGTAATCATATGACAGAAGTTTCCTTTTTTCTTTTCACCATTTTTCCCTGCTCAATTTAAGAAGGGAAAACTTTGTTTCATATACATTTACTCTGTATACAAACATAAACATTTGCACTTCTCTGGATATAGAATATGGAAACTGAAAGCACTACGGCCGCCAACAAACAAATACTTGCAAGCAAAAAAATATTTAGAAACTACAGATATAAGAAAATGATAAATCAACCACTTAAAAGATGGAACACATAACTTTCTTGCTCAATAAGACCAAAAGAAAGTTCAAATTCCTACATGGTCATTCTCAGTATAATCTGTAGTCTAATGAAACTCAGCTGTAGATTCCCATACACAAGAAGTTATTATCATTCGAAGTGCGACAATCATTCAGAATCCATATAGTGAATTTCAAAAGCTCCAGCATGAACATAGCACAAGCATACAAACTTGCACACAATGCGGATTCAGTTCTCAATTGAAATATATACATGGGATTATTCAAAAAACACTAAAAAAAAAACATCTCATAAGGTACTGCCAACTGGATGATAGACTTAAGTTCTTCAATTCACTACCGCAACATCCGATCGAAGACATATGAGTCCACTGGAGCATCTCCTGCAATCTGAAGTGATGAGACAGCCTGTGCTGCAAGAAGATCAGCAGAAATTCTTTGAACCTCCCAATTCCCTTCATCAAACCATTGATGGTGAACATTCCCTACCCAAGGTACAGAAGACACCATCCACGCGGTATTTTCCTGCTCATTCCACATGCATCCATCCCCGTTGGGACCAGACACCCACTGTGTTCCTTCAACTGAATATATTGAGAGGTCTTGATGAGGAAGCATTGCTCTTTCTCCACCCATAAAAAGGTCAAAATTTCTAGCAAGATCCCATTGGTTGACTTCTTTATCCTTCTTAAGCAAAAGCTCACATGAATCATCTGATTCTTCACCTACCAAGACATGCAGAGCAACTGCCTCAGCAATCGCAGCACCCTCTTCATCAAGCTTTTGCTGTTCTTCTTTCTTTTTCTGTTTCTTCTTTTCCAATTCTGAGCAAATGGCAGCTGAAGTAGCCAAGGCTTTCTCTAAGCGCCTCTTTTTTTTCTCAGCCTGTTTAATTCGATCCATCTCATCCTTTACTTGCTTCTTCTTCC
>JAJOOR010024131.1:0-14971 GCA_036250505.1 Solanum acaule | reverse complement strand
ATAGTAAGTGAAAGTACTCATTTTATTATCGCTTATTTCAAAATTCTTAAGGTTGTTGTTGATCTTGCTCACTTTGTTTCAAGTCAACAAGATGAGTACTTTTATTTAGCATTATATTATGTTTTGGAAATCAATCGATAATTTCAAATTGTTTGATGAAATTAATATTATTCAGATATCAACATTACATTCTAATTTACTAGCTTTTTTGTATAAGCCTGAATGAAGTTTTGAAAAGGTGACGTACTGATCATCTTCTATCAACGGGGTTGTTCGCGTCCTTTCATCTATATCCAGGTATGGATTTACTTCTTGTTAACGATAAAATTTCTTGAAATTTTGATATTACCCAATTAGTTCGGTATGAGAACTTTCACTTTGTTGGTGAGGTATCTAGCTATTCTCCACCTTGTAATTATCCCCTCCCCAATTTCATCTTCCCCTATCCCCTATGTAATAAAAAAATTGATTGGGATAAAATAAATCATTAAAAAAAGTATCTCATTAGTCACATGAATTAATCACCAAATTAGAACACCAATTGGGTGAGTTTAAAGAGTGTGTATCCGTGATTAGTTTAATTTGTTCAAGAAATTTCAAACGTTTAATAATTTTTACAGCTAACAACAAAATTAGCTCTTAGTATTGCACGAAAACACATACACACACATATATATATATATATAATTTGTCCTAAAAAGGATAAGAGGTTGTAGCAAATATAATCCATTTTTATATGTGGAATAGATCCTAAAGAGAACTTTTTCCGTCATACTTTTTGATGACAAGTCAATATTCAACAAAAACAGTTTTTGATGATTGACAAAGTAGATCAGATTCTAAAAATGAGTAGCAAAGTAAAGTTGCGTGAGAATAAATTAGAATTCGCGTAAGATTCTATAAAAGGAGTAGCCGACTTATTGAAAAATCACTTTCGGACTCAATTAGAGTTTTCAAAACGCACAAAACAGGATGACTATAAAAGGAGAATGTTGCATAATGAGACTTTAGATTTTGCACACAATGAATATCGTTGTTTTCAGCAGAAGGCAAAAAGCGGCAGAAGGAGCATACAACGACAAAAGAAAGAAGAACTATAGTTAGATTTTCTTTCTAAAGTATGTATTTTGTTAAAGTAACTTGGAATCATTATTATGTTGTAATAATTTTACGTTTGAATTCAAGTCTGTGAGAGTTGTAACAAAAAATTGTTGTGACTTCTTGGAGAGTAAAGATAATGGTTGTAGTTAATCGTTTGAGTTGATGTTTTAGAGTTAGTAGATTATAGAGTTGTAATCTGAAGTCAATCTTTGAAGTTAGTGAGAAGATTCTTAAAATCCTACATGATGTAGGCAGTGGCGGAGCCAGGATTTTTATTAAGGGGTGTCAAAATATAAAGTGAAAATGTATAAGTGTTGCTATCAAGGATAGAACACACAATCTCAAGCAATTTTTGCACCCTTTAACTACTACACTAAACCTTCAACTTGTGTCAAGAGGTGTAACACTTGCATAAATATTTATTAAATTAAATTTTTACCTATTTATACAATGTAATTTTCTGATGAAGGGGTGTCGCTTGACACCCCTTGCCTTAGGGTAGCTCCGTCCCTGAATGTAGGTCGTGGTTTTTCTTCCCTTGAGAAATGAGACTTTCCTAGATAAAATCTTTGTATTATTTTGTGTTACAAAGTTATGTTAAAGTACTACAAGAACCAGGTTCTTGTATCAATTAAGTGATACAGGTTTCTTCACTTTCATATCACCGAGAACATCAATTTAATCAACTTTTTTGAGTTATAATATTTTTGTTTTGTAACTTAGACAATCAAATAATAAATAAAAGGAGTAATAAAGTTATCAATTAAATAATATGAAGTTTTTTCAATAATAAAAGTTATAGGACAATGATTGCCCATTTATCCGAACAAATTCCAAATGTGTTAATTATAATCTTGTTGAGTTATTTTCTATCGATCGTGAGTCTTAACTTACTAAAATTATCTCTCTATCAATTGTTTTAATTTTCTAGAATTATCGCCTCGAACTTACCAAAGTTAGCAACTCAAACTCCTCACAAGATCACATCAAAGCTTCATCATCTCTAATACAACTTTTAAATTTAAGTACTTAATCTCTTAATAACTTCTTCTTTTCTACTAAATGGGGGCAGGGAAAGGAAAAATGGGAAGGGGATTACAGTGTAGGGAATCAAATCCTCACCAATAAGGTAGGAGTTCAGGTTACCAATCAATTAAAGTACTTAAGATTCCCCCACGATCAAACATATATACGATCTCTTTAACTTACTTTTACTTTTCATTTTGAAGCTCTACTTTAGTCATGTTTTATTTTAATTTTTTAATATTCTTTTGTACCATTTAAACATAAAATACTAATTTTATGATTTTTAAATTTTTTTATATATGCTTCGATTATAATTTTGCATTTTTTTGTCTGTTAGTTTTAGTAAAACAAAAAACAAAGATTATCGGACAAACAATAATTATTTTGAAAATAATAATAATTTATGTGAGTCTCACTGCATTTTTGAATAAAAATAATCGATGAAAGTGTGTCGATTTTCTTTCTTGAATAATCATTTAAATAACACCACATATTTTTCTTATATTCAGCTATCAAGACTTAACTCAAATACTGGCTTTCGAATTTTCAATTCAACTCAATAGGGTAAAAAGAACTCATTTTCAATACGAGTAAAAAAAAGTTCTTGTTCATTGTTAATAACACTACTAAAAATGCTAAAACTCGACAGACTTCGTGTAACATCTCGCTAATCGAAAGAACTAGAAAGAAGTTAAAAATTAGAAATAGTCATTTTTTGGAAAGAATAAAAATCTGGAAAATTTGTCAAGTATTTTATGTTTGAGTTCTTGGTCAACTTCAAACGACCATAACTCCTAACTCAGGATGAGTTAGGTGTTCTTCAAGATACCGTAGGAAAGATCTTGTAATTGTCTTAACAACGCCACTGAGTTTGCGCGATTTCGAGTTCGTATGAGTGAGATATTCCCATTTGAATTTGGGCTGTTCAAATAAGAAAAATCTAAATCGGATTTTGGAAGGGTTTAGTCTTTTCCTTACCCTATTATTTTAATTCGTTTTTAGGGGTTTATTTGGGGTCTAATCAAAATTAGATCAGTTTAGTCAATTGAAAAATTCATGTTTGGCTTGGAGAAAAGAGAAAAGAGGAGAAAGGAGAAGAAAAGTCAAGATTCGTCAAGATCGTTCAAGTTTGGCTGTGAATTTCGCCAAAGATTCAATCCTACAAGATATATGAGATCACATTGTGTTGGGTTAGTTCACCCATGCGCCAATCATGATTCAATTCAGCGAAGTTCTATTGATTTGAAAGTAAATCCTATGAGTTCTTGATGAAATTTCATTTAAATTCTTGTGGGTTGAGTGTTGTTGAGGTTTTCATGTATTTGGGTGTGATTTTGGGTTGAATCTTGTATATATTGAGGGTATAATCGATTCTAAGTATTTGGGGAAAGAACTAAGTTGAAATAGGGGGTTTAGAGTTGAAAAACGAAGAAGAAAAATCGGAGTGCACCTAGGCAGGGGCCTGGGGAGCCGCCTCTCTCAGAGCCCCAAGAAGGGACCTCTGAAGTATGGACTCTGGGGCGCCACGCTAGCCAGAGCGCCCCACCCCCAGCCTCTGAAATTCAAGGGTTGGCGCCCTGCGCCTCTCAGAGCGCCAAGGACGCCAGTTCTTCCCATTTTCCCCTTTCTTTCCGTACTAGTTCCTTAGCAACGTACCTATGTTTGCCAATCGATTTCTGTACTCTAAGGTACGTCTAAACATCATGAAATCATCATAAACATGAGATCATGAACCTTGAATCCATAATTCAATTCAAAGAAAGTTAAGATCAAAGTCAAGAGAAGTTCTTAGAGTTTTCCAAAAGTCTTTTTCAAATATTTTAACTTTGTTTTAAGACTTAAAGTTCAAGTTGAGTAAAGATTGAAGTTCAATTTTTTAAAGAAGTAAATAGGGGATATGTATTCCCAAAGATTTTAAAATGTTTTCACATTTAAACAAGTAAGGAAACCTTGATTTCCAAAGAGCCTTTGAGCTAGTTTTCAGAAAAGAGTAAACGCTTTCACAATTAAACAAGAGAGGAAACCTTGATTTCCAAGATAGCCTTTGAGCTAAGTTTTGAGCAATTATCTCAAATCACAGAAAGAAGTATATTTTTAAACATAAGAGCTAGTATCATATTTTGGGAGTAGTATTAAGCACCGATATGGCGGAGAGTTCAGACAACTCTCAGCCCCTATAAACCATGTAGCCATCATGGGTAGAAAAGAGTCATACTTTTTAGATGATTCCTTAGTGCTTTTTAGCATAGACTAGTGGATCCACTTAGTAGTTCAGATTCTATACCCTCGGTAAGGTATAGGACGACCCCAACAGCGTGAGGCACAACGATGTATCATCACAATAGCTCTTAAGTGATGGTTGTTGGTTAGAGAAATTCCCACAGCAGTAGTGTTTTGTATTTTTATATACATCTCAGAGTTTTATTGTATCTCTGCATACACATCAGAGTTACTATTATATTTATAAATACACAGAGTTGATATCCATGTTTTAAAAGTTTTTCCTTATATTGCATTTATATTATTGCTTTATATTGAAATAAGTTCAGTTCAGTTGAGACCATGTTTGTTCTTTCAGTTACTTTCAACCTTATATCTTGTTTTAGAATTCCCCTCGCATACTCGTACATTCAATGTACTGATGTAATTTGGTCTGCATCTTTTAATGATGCATATACAGGTAACTAGGATCAGTATCCAGCGCCTCTTTGATCCAGTTGAGCACTCAGAGTTAGTTGGTAAGTCTCCTTGCTTTTCGGAGGACTCATTTTTCCATTGCTTATTAGTATTTCAATTGTTAGGATGATCGGGGGTCTTGTCCCGACATCCCTCCTTGATTTAGAGGCTTCATAGACAGATTGGTTACAGTTCAGTTGTCTTTACACTTTCAGTTGTTGATGTTAAGACTTAAGTTGTCATTTCGGCTAGTTTATTATCTTTTTATAATATTGCATGAGTTGTCCTTTAAGACTGTTCTTGTCCGCTGAGTAAGTAAGCCAGGCTAAGGGTTCGTTTGGGGCCAGTGATGGTTCTCGAGTGCTAGTCCCGCCTAGGGTGTAGATTGGCGTGTGACACTTCGTTAGGTTGTAATTGATTTTATTAAGAATGAAAATCGACGTACTTTCGTCGGTTGCTTTTCACGCAAAAATATGGAGAAACTCTCAAAAAAGAAATTGTTATTTAAAAAAAATCAATATTCATTTATCAATTTTTAGTTTTTTTTTTAAGAAAACAAATGGGCGAACATCAATTTTTAAAATGTAAAATTATAGTTGAAGAGTATATATATAAAATAAAGAAGCCAGAAAATAGGCATTTTGTATTTAAATAATACATAAAAAATAAAGTTAAAGAGTTAAAATGAAATAAGGCTAAAATATAGAACAAAATAAAAAAATGAAGGCAAGTTTAAGGGGCTATGTATTTGGCTTTGGCGCATAAAATAGTGAGTCCTATTTGTATTCTTTTCTAAATAAAAGTAATAAATAAGAAAGATGTAATATTTTAATAGTTCATGTGGATTCATAAAATACAATAAATTATATTAATAAATATTTATTTATTTATATATTTATTACTATAATATAATAAATTTATGAACTTATTTTTGTAATCTTTTTTTTTCATTCATTGCATTTGTGTAATTATCTTCTCTTGCAAAGTATAAAATTGGAAACTAAAATTCATAAAGCTTATTTTGGTATATATATATAGTTTTTTTTAATTGGTGATGTATATGTACCAAAATAAAGTTCATTAACAACTAACTTTTTTATTTTTCAATTTGAAATTTCGGTAAGATAATATATTTGTTCGAATATTCTGTTGAAAAAGAAAAGAGTAGCAAAAATAAGTCCATAAATTTATTACATTTAGATTTATTACACAAATAATAAACTTATATTGATTTAATATAATTTATTGTGTTTGAGAACCCACGTGAATTATATAAATATTTTATCGATCTTTCGTTATTTTCATTTTATAATAGAATGCAAATGAAATTTATTATCTTACGTGTCAAAAATATAATGAAGTGTTACACACCTTTTATTGATTATACTTTTTTTGGTTTAAAATTTCAAAGCTAATAGCAGGTTTATATGCAAATAAACACAATTGAATAGAATTAATCACAATTTTATTTTTATTTTGTGTAGAATTCTTTTTTTCTTATGTGGACTCAATTGGTGTAAAACAAAAATAAAGCGAGAGCAACATTTTGAACTTTTGATTTTAGAAAAAACAGTTTATTTAAATCTAATAAATTATTTATATGTATTAAATGAATTTTTAACACGAATATAAAGTATAAATTAAAACCAAGCCCGTAAGTTATAACACCAAACAAATGTGCCTAACATATTTTAATGGGAGACTTGCGTTGTGTGAATGTGTTTATATTGGGTTGTAAAAATGAGAAATTAATATACAATGAAATATATATTTTGATAATAGTGGTATCTAAGTCGGTTTATGTGTACCTCGACTAATTTACTGAATATTTGTTATCTCATACCAATAACAAGTAATAGATAACTCTATTCACAAGGCTAAAAGATGGGGGGGAATAACAGATCGCATGATTTTTAACCCACTTTATTTGATCACTAGGTCACACCCTTGAATATTTTATTATTATATATTTATTTATTTTGATAATTGTGGTGACCAAGTCAATTTTATGTGTATCTTAACTAATATCACGGGATATATGTTACCTTACACCAGTAATAAGTACTAGATAAATCTATTCACAATGCAAGAAGATGGGGAAAAATCATAGATCTAGTGATTTTCAACCACTTTATTAATGACTAGGTCACACCCTTAAATATTATATAATAAAATATTATAACTAAATAAAAACAAAATAACTTGTATGCTTTAAGTGTGAGAAAGTTACTAATAATAAATGGAATATCTTATTAAGTAATTTGTGTCATTAATAATTTTACTCTATCTTTTACTAATATATTTAGTCATGTCTATAACTCAAAGAGAGTATAAGTGTGATATTTTTATAATATAAATGGTGTAAGTGTTTATATTTTAAAATACAAGAGATGTATTTAAAAATTAGATTATATTACAGGAATATTTAATTTAATAAATCTTTAATCTCATGGGATACCTTTAATCAAAGATAAGTTGAGACTTTGATTTTGTTGCTATAAATAATGTTGGAAGATTTTGACATTTTAACTAATTTTCTTTCCAACTACATTTCATTTACTAATCAGAACCTAGTAATCCAAAAGTAAGAAAATTATATTTGCGAAAAATTTAGAAAAAAATTGGTAACTAGTGTTTGGTCATATAATTGGTTATCCAAAGTTTCCAAATTCTAGAAAAAAATAGTTGAGCCAGATTTTAGAATTCGAGAATATTAAAAAATTTAAAAATTATCCTAAACTTTTATATTTTATAAAACACTCAACATTTATAATATTAGACTAAATTTCATTCCTAGTTTGTTGTACAAAATTTATACCGTTATATACAATTTTTATCCGAGCTTACTCTTCGAAGTCACTTCCAATTACAAGTAGTAGTAGTAGTTTTTCGTATACAAATCAATGGTATTTTCGTTTTGTTTTCTTCCTCTCTTTTTTTTTTCAAATTCATACTAATTATGTTCGTTGTCATTGCTTTTCACGAAACATTTTCATTACAAAATGACAATACAAACTTATGAATATTTTAAATAATTTTTTAGAACTTATAGGGATAAATCATTTTTTTTTTTTAAAAAGTCAAATATATCTCCCAAAAAAATCTATGGCGAAGCGCATGACAAAACTTCACCCAATAATAACTTGCCAAAAATATTTGTAAATTTGTAGCCAAACACATGGCAAAACTTCACCCATAAATGACTTGGCAAAATTTTACCCCCAAAATATTTGGAAATATATGGCCAAACGCTAGCGTAGCATTAAGTAAGTTGATCAATAATATTTTACCTATTTAAATTTAAAGTTCATATCTATTACAAATATCATAGCAATTTCATTTTGTTTCTATAAATTTTTTTCATGAAAAAGATTTGATTTAATTACAATATTAGGTTAGAAAGTTAATGCTTCATCGTAAAAATAATAATTGTGATGCTTACAAATAATCCTGATATTCATTTCATATAAACATCCTTTCTTCGAAAATATTGATCAATACTTTATATAAATGAAGGTGTTAATATGTCACATTTCAAAACTTGTTCATGCTTATACAAAAGGCTAGTGAATTTGATGTTTATGATGGAATAATGTTATTTTCATCAAATGGTATTATTTATAAGTAGTTATCAATTTTTTGAATCTTGATATAATAGTAAGTGAAAGTACTCATTTTATTATGGCTTATTTCAAAATTCTTAAAGTTGTTGTTGATCATGCTCACTTTATTTCATGTCAACAAGATGAGTACTTTTATTTAGCATTATATTACGTTTTGAAAATCAATCGATAATTTCAAATTGTTTGATGAAAATAATATTATTCAGATATCAACATTATATTCTAATTTACTAGCTTTTTTGTATAAGCCTGAATGATGTTTTGAAAATGTGACGTAGTGATCATCTTCTATCAATGGGGTTGTTGGCGTCCTTTCATCTATATCCAGGTATGGATTTTGCTTCTTTAACAATAAAATTTCGTGGAATATTGATAATACCCAATTAGTTGGGTATGTTAACTTTTACCTTGTTGGTGAGGGTTCTAACTATTCTCCACCTTGTAATTATCCCCTCCCCAATTTCCGCTTCCCCTATTGCCTATGTAATAAAAAAAAATTGATTGGGATAAAGAAAATCATTAAAAAAAAGTATCTCATTAGTCACATGAATTAATCACCAAATTAGAACACTGATTGTGTGAGTTTAAAGAGCGCATATCCATGATTAGTTTAATTTGTTCAAGAAAATTCAAACGTTTAGTAATTTTTACTGCTAACAACGAAATTAGCTCTTAGTATTGCACGAAAAATATAAATAGACACACACATATATATACACCCAAAATTCTTCCTAAAAGGATAAAAGGTTGTAGCAAACATAATCCAATTTTTATATGCAGAATCGATCCTAAAGAGAACTTTTTCTCTCATACTTTCAATATTCAACCAAAACAATTTTTAATGATTGACAAAGCAGATTAGATTCTAAAAATGATTAGCAAAGTAAAGTCGTGTGAGAATAAATTAGAATCCACATAAGGTTCTATAAAAGGAGTAGTCGACCTATTGAAGAGCCACTTTCGAACTCAATTAAGTTTTTCAGGACGCGCAAAATAGGATGACTATAAAAGGAGAAAGTTGAATAATGAAACTTTAGATTTTGCACACAATGAATATCGTTGTTTTCAGTAAAAGGCAAGAAGTGGAAGAGAGAGCGTACAATGGCAGAAGAAAGAAGAACTAGAGTCATGTTTTCATTCTAAATAAGTCTATTGTTAAAGTAACTTGGAATCATTATTGAGTTGTAATAATTGTAAGTTTGAAAGTGAGTCTATGAGAGTTGTAACAAGAAGTCGTTGTGACTTCTTGGAGAGTAAATATAACAGTTATAGTTAATCGTTGGAGTTGAGGTACTAGAGTTAGTCCATTAGATTATAGAGTTGTAACTTGAAGACGCTCTTTGAAGTTAGTGAGAAGTTACTGAAAATCCTACACGATGTAGGTCATGGTTTTTCTTCCCTTGAGTAAGGAGGCTTTCCCCAATAAAATTTTGTTATTTTGTGTTACGAAGTTATGTTAAAATACTACAAGAATCAGGTTCTTATATCGAATTGGTGATACAAGTTTCTTCACTTTCATATCACCAAGAACAATTTAATCAACTTTTTCGAGTTATAATATTTTTGTTTTGTAACTTAGACAAACAAATAATAAATAAAAGGAGTAATATAGTTATCAGGTAAATAAAATGAAGTTCTTTCGCTAATAAAAGTTATAGGATAATGATTTGCTCTTTTTTCAGAACAAATTCCTAACGTGTTAACTATAATCTTGTTGAGTTATTTTCTATCGACCGTGAGTCATAACTTATTACTAAAATTATCTCTCGATCAATTATTTTAATTTTCTAGAATTATCCTCTCGAACTAACCAAAGTTAGCTACTTAAAATACTCACAAGATCACATCAAAGCTTCATCATCTCTAATACAACTTTTAAATTTAAGTAATTAATCTCTTAATAACTTATAAGTTATTTTGTTCAAATAAAATCTAATCCTATAATGTTTCTCAAACAATACAAGGTATACTAACAATGTCAGTTGAGGACCTTCAATTAACAATAGCAAACGCATAGTTGAGCAAATAGAGAAGAAAAAGCAGGTCGGTTATAATTAATCATTATTAAAAACTAGGAAACATATCCACATTAATCAATTTAGTAAAGATTTTTAAAATACAAATTTTGTCAAACAAATTTGATAAAACTCTTCATGTTTACGCATAGAAAACAATTATAAATATTCATGAAATCCTTATCATATAATTTTGTTATAAAAATTAGAGTTAGATGAATATTATTCTTTTTTTATTATTATTATATCTTCTTTAAAAATTAAAATATATAAAAAAAATTTCATTTTTAAATATGAATTTGTGTATGGGATTTTAATAGTGGTAGGTTTGTTTCTTTCATTAGATAGTACAGAATATTTGTTTTCCAAAAAAAATTCATGAAGAATAAAATCATAAAAATAAGCGAAACTAAACATATGAGGGAAAAAGTAATATAAGTAGAAACATTATCATTCAATGGGATTGCTCCTCTTCAACTAGACAGTTAAAAGGTATCGACTACATATTTTTTTATTATAAGATTAAAAACTTGAAAGGCTATTTTTTTCTAAAAAAATTAATCATAAGTATTTATAACCCTTTTTCTTAGTTATTATCCTATGGCTAAAATTAAGTTAACTAACAATGTCTTTCTCTAAGCTTATTTATTATGGAGCAGAGATAAACTATATAATATCTTTTTTTTCTTCACATGTTGTAGGGCAAGAAGCAGTAAAGAATTGTATTGGAAATTTTATGTGTATTGATCTCTTCCTTTAAACATGTATATATACAACTATGTGGAAATTCAAAGAACATTCTATTCCTAACAGACTATACAGGTGTTCTTCTCATATTTGATAATTTTATAACAAACTTTTATTCTTTACAATAGCTGAGAAAGGTTAAAATAGGTAATCTAAGTATTATATTTCTAGGTATCTGATATGTACATGGGCTGAAAAATACGAGCCTAAGACATATTGCTTCATCATTATGTTGGGCCTATATTTTCTTCTGCTGCCAAAGAGCACTGAGGCCCATTCCGAAACCCAATTTTCTTGGTACCGTTAGTGTGTTTTGAAACACTTCGACAATTTCTAGGGTTCTTTACTTCTTCATCTTCATTTTTGCATTTCTCCATTGAAGATGAAGGTGAAATCTCACATGTGTGTCTCGCGAGGTGAGGACCTAGTCATCCTTCATTCTGCGTTCCTTTACTTCAAAAGAAGCCAAAATCACCTCCTTTTCAATCTTGTGCATTCGATACATTTTCTGTGCACATAAAATTCATAATAAGCTCAAACCACTAAAAAATTATGTAACAACATAATTAGAGTTCGAAGCCAAAAGGGTAAAAAAAATTGCTAAAAATTCCAAAAGGGCATATCAAAAAAAAATTAAACCAAAAGGGTAAAATCGCTCCTGGCAAAGCGATTTCCCTCTGACACAATATTGACGTTGTTACTCCGTTAAAAATAGAAATCGCTGCTCTAGCAGCGATTTCGTCCAAAACTTTTTTTTCTTTTCATTAAAATTAAGTCCAATTTTTTTTCTTCCTTACATTGCTACAGGGGCAGCGTTTATCTCGAATTTGTTTTTTTAAAAAAACTAAAATCGCTGCTATAACAGCGTTTTTAATTTTTTTTATTATTATTATTTAAAAATCTCTGACAAGGCACACATTGCAAGGAAAAGGACAACAATTGCATATAAATTCTTGAATTCTCTTACGGAAGAGAAATCTTAAAGGGGTTAAAGCAAAATGATGGCTTTGAAGGTAGGGAGTCAATTAGGCTTTGAGAAAAAATAGATAGGGCCACACATTGCAAGGAATAGGAGAAGTAAAATCATCATCAAGTACAATGGACCACATAAGTGTTAATTTAATTGATTTTTATTATAGTTTTCTAGATAAATTAAGCTTTAATGCTAATAATAAGGAAAGAGTGTTTTTTTTTTGTAGGAATTTTTTAACAAAAAATGAAGGAAAAAAAATTAAAATTCTGAGAAAATAAATTAATAGTAATACTGGCGAATGAGCTATGCCACATCAGCGTGCTTATTTTCAGCTTTATATTGATTGATTGATTCATCCTATAAAATATTGGGAAAAAAACACTTATACCCAAAAAGGTAAACTGTTTATAAATGGCTACCATTTTACTCCCTCCATCCACAATTGTTTGGCAGGTATACTGAAAATAGATGTCCAAGATTAATTGTCAATTTAAACAATCAAGAAATAATTAGTCACTTTTTTCCAATTTTGCCCTTAATGATAGTGTAATTCAATTGAAAAGTTATGTGGACTTTTGGTATTCTTGGTATAGAAGGGTTATATTAGTTAAATTACACCTTGTATTAAATTTTCCTTGAGGGGTGTGCATGACCTTACCCTGACAAACAATTGTGGATGGAGGGAGTACTTACATACCCCCTGTTTTTAACTACTTGATTCCATTAAAGTATATATATACTCTGGTGGTATCAAAGAGGAAGAAATAGTGTTTTAGTGAAAACACTACTAAGATACTCATTTGTACAACTAGAGTATATATACTCTGATGGCATCAAGGAGGAAGAGACAGTGTTTCAGTGAAAAAATTGTTCAATTACTGCTTGATACTACCAAAGTATATAGATACCATCAGAGTATATATACTCCGATAATATCAACTGCAGAATCTATTTCGCAGTAGGGTTCAAGTCATACGACATAACAAAGCTCACATCGAGGTCAGATACTTGGTTTGAAGGGGTGGAAAGAAGCAGGAAATTGATGGGCAGGACTACTTTCAACAGGAAAACCATGGAATGGGTCGTTTTTGCTCTACGTGAAGCTTCAAGGGACAACGGTACGCATACGAGAAGATGGAAGATGAATGAACAGTTTGCAGATTTCTTTTGCTCCAGAAAACATAACAGATTTGGCAGATTCATTAGTATAGTAACGGTACAAGGGGGGAATAGATCTGTTATTATACTACCTGAGTATGCATTAAATACGGGGTGGGGAGACATAGCATTAAAGATAGCAAACTTCATTAAAGATACAAAAGGTCCTTCTTTGACGGACAAGCCCAGAATGGCAGACCCAAAAATCCTATATCCTGATTCGGTCAGAACCAGCAAGTGGCAGTCCAAGGAAGCATCAGAAGCTGTCATAAACCGCAACAAGAAAGCCATCTCTATCACGGATGGAAACACTGGGCAGGAGAAGGGTCTACTTGCTAGATGCATTGTTGGAAGGCTCAATACAGATCTGAAGGAGCTTCCCACACTCTCAGATATCAGAAAATGGGCGGTCAACACCTGGAAGAAGTCTTTTGGGGTCAACATCTACGAGATGGGGGGATGCACCTTTCTATTTGAATTTCCAAACAGGAACATGGCGGAGCACATTATCCATGGAGAATGGGCATGGAGACATTCAAAGCTGCACTTGGAATGGTGGTCTCCTACGGCTGGATGTTGCACAAATCGCGGAACTTCGACATGGATAAGGGCTGTGGGGCTTCCACTTCACTTGTGGACAGAAAAAATATTCAAGGCCATTGGAGATCAGTGTGGAGGTTGGCTGGAAACAGAGGAAGAGACTTCTCTGAAGAATCACCTAAAATGGGCAAGATTGAAGATTAAGGGTGATGGGGGAACAGTTCCAAAAGAAGTAAAGATTGTGGATAAGGATCTAGCTTACTTTATTCCGATCTGGCCGGAAGTCCAGCCGAGAGTGGTCTTGCATGAGACGAAGAAGACAACGGACAAGGACCATTGGACAATAGATGGGAAAGGGGAAAAAATCAGTGATCTAATAGCTGATAAGGAGCAGGCTGAACACGTGGGATTTAGGTCAAAATTAACAGCTGGCGTGGGCCATGGGACTTGTGATACAATAGATAAAAGGGTTTGGACTTTTCCTACAGGCCCAAATTATAATGAGGCCCAATTCCTGGAGTTAAAAAAATCAGAAGACACAGATAAAAAGAAGGTAGACCCCATGCTAATCGAAATTGAAGCAAACTCCACAGACTCAACCTTTTTCGACAGCGAGAATGGCGATCTGAATGCAAATTCATCTACGGAATCTCAGGAACTCACAAGAGTGGAAGAGGAAGAGGATTATGTTGATGCAGTAACAATTATTGAAGAAGAAAAAGATTCGGAGTTTGATATTTTATGCTCCAATATGCAACTGGTGAATTGCAATGAGGAAGATTTCTGCAACTGTGAAGAAGCAGAGCCACTCAACTTTCAATCTGTTGAAGAAGAAAGTGACGGGGAGATGGATGTATCACTGTGGGTTCATCAAAACATAATCAAGTTGAGCAAAGAGTTCGGGGTCGAGTTTGAGGGGTGCAAAAAGGAAGCCTTAGCACTCTTTAAGAAGATAGACAGTAGAAGACATTCCAGGAATATAGAAACAGAGCAGAAAACAGGGGATAACACCAAAGTCAAAGGCATACAGGAGCTCAAAGGTTTAATGATTGATATGAAATTCCAAAGCAAAGGCACAAGAAATAGGGGGAGGGGAAAGGCTTTAGATATAT
>JAJOOR010024130.1:0-18154 GCA_036250505.1 Solanum acaule | reverse complement strand
GAAAAGTCAAAGGAGTAATAATGTAATTAATTTAATTTAAGTCAATAACAATTATAAAAAAAATAAAAAATTGTGCCATCTGTTTTTCCTTAAAAAAAGGTGCTTGGAGCCTTTTTTTTATCTTAAAAAATGTATGCAGCAAATTTCTCAAAAAAATAGGTACAAATGGGATTCAAACCCGCAATATCAGCCTTCTAAAGTTGCCCTCCTACCGTGGCACCACAAGCCAGTTTTGTTCTGTGGGTGGCACGCTTTATATTTATATAAATATTATATATATATACCTATGTATATATAGAGTTTCCGTCGAAGTTCGGGGGTGGCGTGGCACCCCCACAGCCCTTCATAGATCCGCCACTGGGTACCAGCTTCTGGCCTCGAAAAAAGTATCTATATATATCACCTTTAAATCATAAACATTGAAATTAAAAAAATTACACTTGGAATAAAGTAGATACATCGACAAAAAGGTAACTGCTTTTAACCTCAAAAAGATATCTATATATATATATCACCTTTAAAACATAAACATTAAAATTTTAAAAATATCGTCGATCGATATAATTTGTCTGCTTCTAACCTCTTATTAGTACTGATGATGTGTGTATATATATATATATATATATCGTATGGTTGTTTGCTACATTTTTATAAATTTGGTTGTGTAGCTGTCTTGTGGCCTGCGTGATTTATGAATATTCAATGTTTTATTTTTATAGCAATAAATGAAGCCTAATTAATTCAGTGGGGACTATTTAGCTTACGTCCCTATCGGTAGACTTTCAAAAAAACGTACATGTTCCGTAGAGATGATAATAGGGTGGGGTAGGTTTAAAGCTACACAAAACGAGGTGGGCGTGAGACGAGTTTTAAAATATTTTTCAAAAATAATGTGAAGGCGGGTCGGAATTTTTTTAAAATTAAAATTCTAAAAATACAATTGAAATCTAATTATAGCTCAACTAATGTGCAAATTATATACAATTGAAATATTCTTCTAATTTTGGAAAAATAAATCTTTTTGTAACGACCTGTTCCCGTTGTTATAGAAAAGGCAATGGGAAAATTTTTTGGGCCGGAAAACTTTTTGGTAGTAACTATTGAAATTTCTCAACCTAGTCCAGATTTGGATGAAATCGGAGTCAGTGAGGTCTAGGGAAATCTGGCAATAAATGAGAGATTTAATAATGGATTTGATTACATGAGTAGATAGCTAAGACGTTAAAGAACCCGTATGACTTTACAGAATCGAATTCGGGCGAGTAGAACTCCCGAAATTGATCTTAGCGTGAGCGGGTATATTCTGAGTGTCATGGGACGAAGGTGTGTTGTGAAATGGGAGTTTGAAGCTCTTAAATCAACTCACTGGTTCCGTGCAAGCCACTATGGCGGAATTATTCCCGCCAGGGCGGGGCCGCTGTGGTGGGATGGAGCCCACCGTAGCGGCTCAGTCGCGAATTAAGTCGAAAATAAACCCCAAAAACGTCATTATTCTGCAAGTTTCATTTTTGAGAGCTAGGAGACGACCCCGGACGAGTTCTTGACAGTTTTCCATGAATTTTGGTGCTAAAGGTAAGGTTTTTGCTCCCCAATTCCATTTTTTGATACGTAGAATCTTGGTTGTATATCGTTGGGGAGGGTTTTGAACGGCTTTGGATGGTGGAAAAAACCCTAGCTGCACCTTAGGATCATAATTTAGGTCTTAGGTTATTGGGTTTGTCATAATCCGGGTAAATTAGACCTTATTTATTGATCCCATATTAAATTGTTTATTTGTAGAGCAAGCGGAAAGAATTCAGAAAGAGAAGAATCAAGTTTTTTAGGAGGATTCAAGCTTTGTTCGAGGTAGGTGATGGTTGTGATTTCATGTTGGTGTGATGCATGTTAGTATTACTTCATCATAATGCATGTATGTATGCGAATGTTGCATTATTGATCACACTAATCATAATGAGGATGATTGAATAATTGTATGTCATGAATCATGACTTGATTGTATGATTATGAGAATGTACATTGTGATTGTGATTGTGGCTTGTTGAATGGATTGGGTGTTACGTTCCAACACACTAACTTGGATCGGGTGCCACGTTCCGGCGCATATATGGGATTGGGTGTTACGTCTGGCACACTAACTTGGATCGGGTACCACGTACCGGTACACTAACATTTTGGGTATGAGTTCCATGAGAGGACCATTGACTTGTCATATTGATGTATCTTTGAGAATTGTGAAATTGTACGTTGTTCGTAAGTGATAATTGATATTGTATATGTTCGGTGTATGCATGTTTATTATGTTGTAATGACTTATATATGTTTCACTTAGTGGGATAGCTACGTGATCCTACTAGTACACTTAAGTTGTGTATTGATACTGCACTTGCTCTTTCTTTGTTGAGTACAGGGCATCTTCAGGCGGCTACTGACAGACCTCGCTTAGAAGACCAGTGATCGACTCGAATTCAAGGGTGAGCCAGTTCTTCTGGGATGCCATGAGTTCTCTTTTGTTTATGTCCACATCTTCGGACTTAGACTAGTACTTTAGTTATCCTTATGTTTAATTGGGTTGTACCCATTTCCTTATGATCCTTGTTAGAGTTTTGGTACATCGACTTTCAGGTTCTAGGCATTATTTCCGCATTTGGTTTTTAGACTTTTGTTGGAGTTTATGGGAACTCCCTAGTTTCCTTTTCTTACACATTTAAACCTGCTTCTGTATCTTTAAATGCCTTAATTTTTGGGTTGAGTTGTTTAGTTTGGGTTGTAGTAATGGTTCTCACACCGAAGAATTAGTGTGGGTGCCAATCACGACGGTGTAGGTCGTGACACTTTTCTAAGAAGAAGGTCCAATTGTTTTATTTGGGTGTTGTGTGAGGATTGACTAGGATTTTAATTAGTGGATATTATAGAGATGATTATTTGATTTTGATTCTTGTTTCTTAATTAGGTTTTATAAGTATGTACCTTTTTTCTTGATTTTGTTTGGGTATTTTGAACTTTGTTCCTGGGTGATTATAAGTTGTGCCCATCCATTCGGTCATATTTTATTATGAAATTTGAAAAATAAATTATTTTTAAAGTAAAAAATGATATTTGAAAATAACGGTAATTGTGTTTGGCTATAAATATAAATTAGAATTTTTTTTTTTTATAAGTAATTTGGAGTGAAAAAAAAGTTAAAACACATAAGGTTGTGCAGAGTGAGGCAGGACAGGTTGAAGTTTTCACATAATTACAAGTAATCATTCGTAATAAATAATATTACGAAACCGCAATTTATTGGACCAACTTAACTAATAGTGTAAAAATATTTCACATTTGATGAGAACTCAAAGGTTAGATCGCTATCGCGTACGTGATTATAATATATGTTTATTATTATTATTATATTATTTGGAATCTAAATCATTTTTTGTATCATAGCACTCATTTCTTCCTCTGTCATATGATATTTGCTTTATGATTCTTTGAATGACTCAAAAAACTCTTTGTTCTCTTTCTCTAACTCCTTCCACACTGCAACATATAAATGGACAGTATTATGATCAGAAGTGGATTTACGATTTGAAGTTATGTAAAATATATAGTTTAGCGGAAAGAAGATGAGTTCATGTGCACGTAATATAGGCTATATATCTGTTCCTCTAGTATCATGGTGAGGTTCAAAATTTAAAATTTATGAATTTTAGATTCTAATCCTTTGAATTATCAGATTCTGAATTTATAATATATATATATATATATATATTAAATGAATTTTCTAAAAAAAATAATACAAATTTTGAGTATAAGTTAGCTACTATTTGATACTAGTACACCAAGGGTAGAACCAAGGGCGCAAGGGGTTCATGATCCGAATTCCTATTGAAATTGTACAGGATATGTATATTATGTTTGATCTTCTTGAATTCTTTGTATATTTATTTATATGAATCTCTTTAGTGAAAATTTTGATTATCTAAATACTGATGATGAAATCAATCGTAAATATTGGGAGGTGATTCAGGTAAATTTAAAGTTAGTGGGGTCAGCGATTGATAATATGTGTATGTGATTTACAACCTTCAAACTGAAATTCGCATGCATGCATAAGATAATTAATGAATACCATATTAATTATTTAACTAGTTATAATAATAGGCTATTTTCTTTATTTTAATCTGATCGTGTAAAAATATTATACATCGTTAGTATATATAACTTAAACTTTAATAAAATTTAAAAGAGTAAAAACTAACCAGAAGCAGTGCTTACAGGTTTGATGTTTGCATGCCTGGATAGTGCCTCCATGCACTCTTCTTTTGTCATTTTGTAAATCAAACACTTTTATATTAGGTGCTGCACCTAAATTAGGTTTAACATATGTTAGTAAGCAATATATTATAAGCATAGAGAATAAACAATTATTTATCTTAATTTGCAGTTTTGATCATATGATTACATGGTGGAATGGATAAGATCTGATTTATTCATCCTTATTAATCAGAGATTTCGAATTTAAATTTTAAGAATGACAAAAAAACTTAATGACTAGGGAGCGCAAATAGGCCTTAAACGGTGTACATCCAAATTAGTTGGTAGGAGTAGATCTATAGCAGTAGTAGTATAAATATAGGTTCATTTGAACCTGTAATTTTTACTCTAAACATTGAAATTGTTGGATATATTGAACCTTGAACTCAAAATTCAGACAAGCTAAGGTATGATGAGTTTAGTGGACAAAACATGAGCGATGAAATCACAAAGTTAAAATTTTAAAGTATGTCACGTTAGTTGGACTCCCAAAGCAAATATTGAATATTGAATATTGAATAAATGAGATATCAAAAAAACAAAAACGAACTCCACTATATTAGTTGGAATCTCAAAACAAATACTGAACAGTACTGAGTAAATGAGAATTCGAAAAAAATAAAAACAAAGAAGAATATATTTTTGATTGATATGATAGTGCTATAAATAGCACAAGTTCTTTGAATACTATATATATATATATATATATATATATATGCGCATCGATCACAAAACAAATAATGAGTGGACCATAGATATTTTAATTTACCATGTGGATATATGAAGCAAATGAATGATCGTTACTCATGATATAAATTTACTATATCTACTCTTAATGATCACCAACACAAGCTATACCTAGATCAATATTACAAAATATTAGAAAATACTCGTCTCGTCAATTCTTTTAATGATCACCAACACAAGCTATACCTATATCAATATTGTAAAATATTACAGAATATTCATGACGTCGATTCTTCCTCTTTCATTTATCTTAGACATATAGTGAGTGAGTGAATAAATAAATAAAAATTAGACTTTATAATAGTGTAGAAAAATAGAAGTAGAGTGGGTCAGGAGACCCATGTGAGAGATAAATAATAAATGGTGGAGAGGAGATTAGAGTAGATTTTGTATATGTGAATATTATCTATCCCACCATGTGATAAGTGGGTTCAATAATGCCATTTACATTAGTTTGTTGTCACAACTCAACTAATTGTCAAATTTTAGTTAGTTTCCTAGGGCTAGTGGTGCCCAATTTGAAATTCTTTCGATTATGGACTATAAGTCCAAAAACTTGGAAACTAAAAGTGTGATTCTAGTTGGTGAACATACAATATTAACTTTCTGTCGGTGAATATACCACAAATTATAGTAAATTACAGTTGAAAAATAAAGTGAGATAAATAAATAAATAAATAAAATAAATATTCAGGCTGAGACGCAAATATCTCAATCTTTTTAATGAGACTCAAGTCAACTGCACGTATAATCTACATCAATTCCACAATATATCTCTCTTGACCTGTCCCTTAGTTTATAAAATTATGATCACTATACTCTTTTCATTTCAAAATATTCATTATATTTCGCTTCTCGAGAGTTAATTTCTGAAAGGAAAAAATATCATTCATATATAATAACATTAATCAGAATGTTTAACCATGCCATTACAATCAAGTACATCAAGTGAAGAATCACAAAAACATAAAACCAAACATAGTGAAAATTAAATGAAAAACACTTAGTTTTTAAGGGGTAATGTACACAGTGAAGTGTGTAATTGTTTCAAGACCATCAGTTGTATGTTGATCAACATGAGGCATAGTCTCAATTGTTGCATATCCTTTGGCATTTTCATATTTTCCTGTACCTCCAATAATGGCTATGTGTGAAATTGGCGTCGCAGTCCTATGGATTCCAAAAAAGCTAATAGTGTCATCAACTTCATGTCCATGTTCACCATGGAACAGAGTTGTTAATGCTAGTGTATGGCTTGTCCCATCGGACGAGCTTGTTAGGTAAAACCCCTGTGCTCTACCAAGAATTGATGATCCCAATTCATGTCCTTCTGTTATTTCGTTGTCCACGACAGTTATGGATCCAAACATGAGTTGTTGAAGGGTAATACCACTAGGAAGTTGCCCTGCTGTGACAAATGGTTGGTTGTCACCGGTATTGACAATGTCATTGTTGCCTGTGTTTTGTAGGACGGTGTTGGGCTGTTGTTGTCCGTTTAGGCCTGCTAGGAAAGGGTAGTTGTTGTTGTTGACAATGTTGTTGATGTTGTTGAGGGAAACTCCACCGTCTAGTGGGAAGACGTTGTTGTTGGCCTTGGTGAAAGGTAAGTTGTTAACGTCACTGCTAGCTACGATCCCTGTGACTACTCTCCCCGAAGGGTGTGTACCACCAAGGATGTCATGCATGAAGAATGAAAATTTAGAGTGGTCCAAAGCCACTGTGGCACCAGATGCTGTTGTAGCTCCTGGTGCCACATTGGTAACAGGTGCTGCTGCTCCAGTGTCTGCTGCCACTGGAGCAGCAGGGGCTACAGGTGCTGCTGCTCCAGTGTCTGTTGCCACTGGAGCTACAGGGGCTGCTGCTCCAGTGTCTGTTGCGACTGGATCAGCAGGAGCTACATCAGGCACAGGTTCAGCTGGCAAATCAGCTGAAGGAGCTATTGGAACAGTAGGGGCTGGCTCAGGAGAATCATCATCTATAGGTGCTACGTTCGAATCAGGAGTGGTGACTGTGGCTGGAAAGTGACCACTTGGCAATGAGGATACCGGGGCCACCACCACGGGAGCCACAACGGGTTCATCTGAACTCACTTCGGCTAAAATTCTTGCTGAATTAGCATAGTCAAATGAGAGGGCTAATAGCAAAATGCAAAAAGTGGAGTCGAAGGTTTTAGACCAAAATTGAGTTAATTTGACCATTTTTTTTCTTGTTGCTATGATGAATTGATGAGATGAAGCAAATTAAGAATAAATTAGCAGAATGTTTTGTTGATGAGAAAAGAGTTTAGTCTAATTGAGTATAAATAGGTTTATTTCCTATTAAGTGGAGCTGATGAAATGGTTTAGTTGCAAAACACAAAATTAAATTTTAAAAGTTTAAAGGCATTAGTTTTGTTGAACCTACCCTGTTAATGTTTTTAATTGATCATAGAATACTTGTTATAAAATCCAGAGGAATTTGTATTAGTGTCTTAAAATGTTTCAATTGCTAGTAAAGAAGGGACTAGTAATTGGAAAAAAAATAAAATTCAATAACCCATTCCCAGATGTTTATATCAAATCATATTGTTTTAATTTGACGTAAATATCGAGTATGAATTTGTTTAATAATATGAAAAGGTACAAGTACTGGTTAGTATGAGTTGGTCCAGGCTTGGAGTTGTTAATGGCTTAATGAAGTGGTTTACTTGTATGAATTTGGATTTTTCATAATTCAAAGAAATATTTATCAGACTTTTATCTTTCATGTGTGCTTCTTAAATCTTTTGACATATGTCATCATTTTTAATTTTGTACTACTACGTTTCATAACAAATGTTACTTTTTAGCAAAAATCATGACCATTAAAAAATAAATAATACAGTGTGTACGTAGTTTATTAAATTGTCTTTATTTAATAAATGTCTCTTGAAAATTTGATCACTTTTAGGTGGATTGAGTATAACTTATAAGCATATAGTTGAAAAACATAGTATTAATTTTTACCATGAATTTCTAAGGTGTCCAAAATTAAATACTTATTTTGAAACGGAAAAAGTAACATAACACACATTTATCGTAGCATTTGTATCTCTACAACGTGTTGGATTCTTAACAACCTATCATTTATTCTCAGATAACATTATTGGTATTATAATTGTTCTATTAAGACTCATATTTTACATTTTGGTATATATATGTGTAACGCTAACATTTTAATCTACCATCATATTCTCATAGAATAACTAGCATAAAAGTCAATTTAGATACCACAATCCCATCTAATTTCACCTCACCTTCACTATTTTTATACTAATTTATTTCTCTACAATATTTCTTAGTGTAATTAAATAATTTAATAAGCAAAGCTACTCCAACCTCTTCAAGACATTTAGAGCCCATTTGAATTGACTTAAAAAAGTATTAGCGTTTAAGTCAAAAATAAAAAGTGAAACTTAAATGACTTTTAAGTCAAAAAATAAAAAGTAGGGGCAGATCTACTTTTAGTTTTTAACTTATTTTATGTTATTTTTAACTTGTCAAACACTTTTTAACTTATTTTAAGTCATTTTTGACCTATTTTAAGTTATTTTTATATTTGCCAAACTTCTACAGGTAAAAAAATTGACTTAAAAGTAGATTTGACCAACTTTTAAGTCCATCCAAATACCCTCTTACAAATCTTTATGAGAATATCATTTGTACCAACATCTTTTTTCATGACATATTTTGCCTCTACTAACTTATTTTCCATCAAATTATAACTAAAATTTCTATTATGCTCATTTATATGGAAATTCAAGAAATTATTCTCATAATTCGAGCTAAACAATTTAATCAAACAAAAACGAGCAAAAGTTAAAAAGGAAACAAAGAAAATACTTTTTTTAACATAAATAGTCATCCACAAAATAAAAATCGACAAATAAAATAATCAACACATAATACATATACATATTAGCTAACAATCGACAAACATAAATATTTTTAGTCGAACGGTCAAATATATAAAATTTTCGCGCTTTTCGTGGACCGACCGGTTCCATCTCTCACGAACCGCCTCTTGGGTCAACCCGGCCCAAAATAAAAATCGGAGCTCCATTTTTTACAACCCTCGCCTAGGGTTTAGCCAAAAGAATTTCATTTCTGAATCTCACTTCTACTTTCTTCTTCTTCTTCCTCAAAACCCTAAATCTCACAAACTAGGGTTTTAGCAGTATGTATCTCTACAGCCTTACTCTCCAGCAACCCACCGGAGTAATCTGTGCTATCAACGGCAGCTTTTCAGGCGGAAAAGTACAAGAAATCGTCGTCGCTCGTGGAAAAGTCCTTGACCTCCTTCGTCCCGATGATAATGGTAAGCTTCAAACTCTATTATCTGTTGAAATCTTCGGTGCTATACGTTCCTTAGCACAATTTCGGTTAACCGGTGCTCAAAAGGATTACATTGTAGTTGGGTCGGATTCAGGTAGGATAGTGATATTGGAGTATAATAAAGAGAAGAACTGTTTTGATAAAGTACATCAGGAGACTTTTGGTAAATCGGGCTGTAGGAGGATAGTTCCAGGTCAGTATTTGGCTATTGACCCGAAAGGTAGGGCTGTGATGATTGGCGCTTGTGAGAAGCAGAAGCTTGTGTATGTTTTGAATAGGGATACTGCAGCTAGGTTAACGATTTCGTCACCTTTAGAAGCTCATAAGAGCCATACGATTACGTTTTCAATATGTGGGGTTGACTGTGGATTTGATAACCCGATATTTGCTGCTATTGAATTGGATTATTCAGAGGCAGATCAGGATCCGACAGGCCAAGCTGCAAATGAGGCTCAAAAGCATTTGACATTTTATGAATTAGATTTAGGACTTAATCATGTTTCGAGGAAGTGGTCTGAACAAGTCGATAATGGTGCTAATTTACTTGTTACTGTTCCTGGAGGTGGGGATGGTCCGAGTGGTGTGCTTGTTTGTGCGGAGAATTTTGTGATATATAAGAATCAGGGACACCCTGATGTTAGGGCTGTTATTCCCAGGAGGGTAGATTTGCCAGCAGAACGTGGAGTTTTGATTGTTTCGGCTGCTATGCATAAGCAGAAGACAATGTTTTTCTTTCTTTTGCAAACTGAATATGGAGATATCTTTAAGGTGACATTGGACCACGACAATGACAGGGTTAAGGAGTTAAAGATCAAGTATTTTGATACAATTCCGGTTACTTCTTCTCTGTGTGTGTTGAAGTCAGGGTTCCTCTTTGCTTCGTCAGAGTTTGGGAATCATGCGTTGTATCAGTTTCAGGCTATAGGAGATGATCCAGATGTTGAAGCTTCATCATCGACGTTAATGGAAACTGAAGAAGGCTTTCAACCTGTATTTTTCCAGCCAAGAAAGCTAAAGAATCTTGTTAGGATTGATCAGATTGAGAGCTTGATGCCAATCATGGACATGAAAATCGTAAATCTTTTTGAGGAAGAAACTCCACAAATATTTTCACTTTGTGGGAGGGGTCCTCGGTCTTCGTTGCGCATACTTAGGCCAGGTTTAGCTGTTAGTGAAATGGCTGTGTCACAACTTCCTGGTGTTCCAAGTGCTGTCTGGACTGTGAAAAAGAATGTTAATGATGAGTTTGATGCCTACATTGTTGTCTCTTTTGCGAATGCAACTCTTGTACTTTCTATTGGTGAGACAGTTGAAGAAGTTAGTGACAGTGGGTTTCTTGATACTACTCCATCTCTTTCTGTTTCATTGATTGGTGATGATTCGTTAATGCAAGTTCATCCCAGTGGTATAAGGCATATTAGAGAAGATGGCCGTATTAATGAATGGAGAACTCCTGGAAAGAGAACTATTGTCAAGGTTGGATCTAATAGACTTCAAGTGGTAATTGCACTAAGTGGAGGGGAGCTTATATATTTTGAAGTTGATATGACTGGCCAGTTGATGGAAGTTGAGAAGCATGAGATGTCAGGTGATGTAGCTTGTCTGGACATTGCCCCTGTTCCTGAGGGAAGACAAAGGTCCCGTTTCCTTGCAGTTGGATCATATGATAACACTATCCGTATCTTGTCGTTGGACCCTGATGACTGTATGCAGGTTCTGAGCCTGCAAAGTGTATCTTCACCGCCAGAGTCTCTCCTTTTTCTAGAAGTTCAGGCCTCTGTTGGTGGAGAGGATGGTGCAGATCACCCTGCCAGCCTTTTTCTTAATGCTGGTTTACAAAATGGAGTTTTATTCAGGACTGTGGTGGATATGAATGGTGGGCAGCTTTCAGATGCACGCTCACGTTTCTTGGGGCTTAGAGCCCCTAAGCTCTTCTCCATTGTTGTGAGAGGACGGCGTGCTATGCTCTGCCTATCAAGTAGACCATGGCTAGGTTACATACACCAAGGGCAATTTCTTTTGACACCTTTATCATATGAGAGTCTTGAATTTGCAGCTTCGTTTTCATCCGATCAATGTGCAGAAGGTGTTGTAGCGGTTGCAGGGGATGCGTTGAGGGTCTTCACAATAGAGAGATTGGGCGAGACTTTCAATGAAACAGCTATACCCTTAAGGTATACACCAAGAAGGTTTGTTCTTCAACCCAAAAAGAAGATGGTGATAATGATTGAGAGTGACCAGGGAGCATATACTGCAGAAGAGCGTGAAGCTGCCAAAAAAGAGTGCTTTGAGGCTGCTGGGAATGGTGAAAATGGAAATGCAGAACAAATGGAGAATGGTGAAGATGAGGATGGTAGTGATCCTCTATCTGATGAACAATATGGTTATCCTAAGTCGGAGTCAGGAAGATGGGTTTCCTGCATCAGAGTCCTTGATCCAAGGACAACACAGACCACTTGTCTGCTAGAGCTTCAGGATAATGAGGCTGCATTTAGCATATGCACTGTTAATTTCCATGACAAGGAGCATGGAGCTCTGTTGGCTGTTGGTACTGCCAAGGGCCTCCAGTTTTGGCCCAAAAAATCGTTTGAAGCAGCATACATTCATATATACAAATTTAAAGAGGATGGGAAGGTCCTAGAGCTTTTGCATAAGACACAGGTAGATGGTGTGCCTCTTGCACTATGTCAGTTCCAAGGTAGACTGCTGGCTGGTATTGGGTCTGTCCTTAGGTTGTATGATTTGGGGAAGAAACGGCTGCTCCGAAAATGTGAGAACAAGCTATTCCCCAACTCAATCACAGCTATCCACACCTATCGTGATCGGATTTATGTTGGTGACATGCAAGAGGTATGACTATTATAAAATATTCTACCTTATACGCAAGAGGATTTAATGTAGTAATTTAAATTCTGTCTGAATACTATTTATTTGATGTTAGTTGTGACAGAGAAGTTGTGTTCTGCCTTCTAGTCTAAAGACATTTTGAACTAGGTAGGGAAAAATCTAATGACTGCATTGGGAATTGAGTTATAGTGAGATTTTGCATCCAGAAGTTTTTGTATGAGTATTATTCAAAATTGAGGCAGTAAAAATGGTTGGAAGAAATGTTACGAAGTATGAAATGATGCATAGCTCTGCATTACATTAAGTAACCTCATCAAACTAATGAAGTTCATAGATTCAAATAACTCTGAAATTAATAACCTTTTGCTAAGTGAGTGAAGTTTTTTAAAATCATAAATTGAAGTTGCAACATAGAATTACTATTTGAAAGTTTTTTTTTTATTTCTCCCGTCTTGGAATAGAAAAATGAATCTTGGTTGCATGATTGTATGTTGTTCATCAACTTGCTAATTACGTCCATAATTACCTGTGATGTTTCTTCGGATAATACTAATTTACTACCAGAGTGATTGAATTGGCCTTTTAAATCAATAGAACGTGACTGATGGTTAGGTTAGATAATTTTTAAAGGAACATTTCTTCGTATTTTCTGTAAAAATTAGTCTTCTTTGATGTCATATTTATGAAGTTCTGATTTCAACTAATCTGCTCCAATTTTTCACTTCTTACAGTCATTCCACTACTGTAAGTATAGGCGTGATGAAAATCAACTGTACATATTTGCTGATGACACGGTCCCGAGATGGCTAACTGCAGCACAGCACATAGATTTTGACACTGTGGCAGGAGCTGATAAGTTTGGGAATATCTACTTTGTGCGATTATCTCAGGACGTTTCAGATGAGATTGAAGAAGATCCTACTGGTGGAAAAATAAAATGGGAGCAGGGGAAGCTGAATGGAGCCCCAAATAAGCTTGAGGAAATAGTACAATTTCATGTTGGTGATGTGGTCTCTTGCTTGCAAAAGGCATCACTTATTCCAGGAGGTGGCGAATGTATAATCTACGGGACTGTGATGGGGAGTGTTGGGGCAATGCTTCCATTTACCTCAAGAGATGATGTTGACTTCTTCTCTCATTTGGAGATGCATTTGAGGCAGGAGTTCCCACCGTTATGTGGCAGGGATCACATGGCCTACAGATCTGCCTACTTCCCTGTGAAGGTAGGGTTGTACTTGCTCAATCAGCTATTTCCTTAATGTTCCAATGTGAAAAGTGCTATCCTAGTTAGTTTGACATTCTAATAGGTAGCAGAGATGCACTAGTGTAGTAAATTAATACAAATGATTTTACATGGGAAACTAACTTTGATGCTGAAGCTAAGTTGTCTTTAGCTACTTTACAAAACTTGGTTGGTAGGAAGGTGGCTTGATCTTCCCTAGGTCACAATTAAAATGTTTCACATATTAAAATCTCTAATTTCTCCAGAACAAAAAGTTGGATCATCAAATCCTTGAGCAGTGTAGGTACGACAAATGTGCTTGTACTACATGAATTGTAAGTGGTTGCATCCTCCAGGCTATATCCTGATAAGTGCAACTTTTTCATGCATGGATATGCCTTATATTTTTTGACGATGAGCAATTTAGTGGCCTTGTGTGTGTTCCTGTTTTTCTTGATTTCACTTTTTTGGAACTGATGTACATGCTTTGAACAAAAGGGAGTTCTAAGTTGTCACATTCTGTCTGTATGTCTACCAGGCCGATTTTTGTTGCTAGTTGCATTTTTTATTGTTGAATCACGCAGTTCTAGTGAAACTGCTACAAGTCTCAGTTTTGACTAATTACAACTAGATTACAGGGTATTGCTGAGAGTTTATGCACTTTCCATTTCATATAGTTAAAATCAGCTTTGATTATGCAATCCTTAGTTCATGTTTGAAGATAACAGTGAGATGTTGGGACCACTTTGCAGGATGTAATAGATGGAGACTTGTGTGAACAATTTCCAACCTTGCCCATGGATATGCAGCGCAAAATTGCAGATGAGTTGGATAGGACACCAGGCGAGATTCTGAAAAAGCTTGAAGAAATAAGAAACAAAATTATTTGAGAACATGTTTAGATGAAGGTAGACTCCCGTCTTTAAATATAATAGCTTTTGCATGGCAGTCATATTTGATATTTTTGGGGATAACGATTGTGTCCAAATAAGTTTTCATGTGCTTTGACTAATCCACCAAGTACTTGTTACCTTCTATCATCATGTGTTCAAGTAACTTTTTCAGACACGTGAGAAGAATTCTCCACTGTACTAGAATTTGGACCTTGTTCCCCAAGTTGTTATTCCAACTCTTCAACCCTTAAGCTGCACCTTCAAGGGTTGTTACTCATAGTTAATATCGTTGATTGTCTACCAAAAGAAAAAAGGGTTTGGAGAATTTAGTTTTCAAATCTAGCTCATCTGCTCCGACCTTGGTAGGCATGATTGTCTTGGCAAGCTGTATTTATGAATTAAACAAGCTGTTCAGTAGATTTGTAGTGGTGTACACAAGCTTGCTCTGAACACCACACATATCGAAAAGGAAAACAAGGAGGGAGTTTAGGTTTTTAGAAGCTTTCTTTATATAATTTATGCCTTGGAAACATGATCAAGTGCCTTCGTGATCAATCAATTTAATTGTGTTGTCAATCAAGTAATGCATCAATATGCCCTTTGTTAACAGATACTCGAGCACATCTCTGTGATGGCAAATAATGTCTTGTTTCTCTATTTGGCACATTAACATGCCATTTGCCTAGAAGCACAAAGAGACTAGTATGTGTTATGAAACTGTGTCATGTTTTATTCTTTTATGGTAATTAATCAAACCACTCAAAATTGATTTTTTTTTTTAATGACTAGGTGATGATTTTAGTCGTATCCAAGCCAAGGGACACTCACGTGGCATAAGAAGGCGTGCTGCAGAGAGCTATAGCTTTTCCATTTGATTTGAGCTTTTGTAGATGCAAGAAAAGAGACCAGCATGCGCTCCAAGCTGTTGCTCACTATAGACGTATTTGAAGAAACAAAGCGGGGTGAATTATCACCCAGCTTCTCTGTTGTAATTATGCTGTAGCGTAGCCTAGTCCTTTCAACTGATTTTTTTAGCAAATTGCCCGTTAACTGAATTATGTATTCCCAGTTTGTGTCCATGAAAAATGTAGTCACGATGCAGAGATTGAATACTTTCTTTAAATTTGTGAAGGTCTCTTCTACTGATGGGTTTTCGTAGTCTTTAAGGGTGAGGTAATGACGTGTGATGTCCCTAAAAGTGTCCGACCTTGAATTTTTGTCCTTGCTTGATGAAAAAAAATATAGTTCAGAAGAACTTTTGTTGCTCTTCAGACATGATATCTTAGGGTCGTTTACGAACTTGACTTGCTTTATGATTCTAAAGTCTTGTGAAACAAAGCTATTCAATATTTGTGTTTATGGTAATTACTACATGGATATTTTCGTCTCTTTTAAAGAATCATATATATCATCTCCCTACTTCTTTATGAAGTCATAATGACATGATTTTAATGTAGTTGCAGAAATATAGGTCTTTCAACTTAAAACTCCGTATCTAATCAAATATTTTCATGATTGGAAAGTTAGCAAATTCATTTTTATAAACACATTAACCAGTTAACAAATCAACACATGTTGTGAAGTTTGTAAACTCAAACACATTCTTCTTCTTTTTCTTTGTTTTACAAGACATCAAATACTTACTACTACTACAACCTTATAGGAAGGTCCATTTAACTAACTGCTCATCTTTGGTAAAATTTGATCATTTGCTTGCTTTTGTTGCCTCTCTAGCCTTGAGTTACCCATGCTTATTTTCTCCTTGAGCCACACAACGATGTCCGAGAACACGATGTCTCTATTCTCAGGGAATTCACCGTAGGAGAGGGAATGCCACATCCCGGGATACAACTTGAAGCTCTTGTCGATGCTCGATGCCTTTTCGTGGAGAAGTTTGCTTACAGATGGATCAGTAACAGTGTCATCTTCACCATGAACAATGAAAAATGGCAATGTGACTTCTTCAAGTCTTTGTTCTAAATCCATGCTGACTGTCAGTAGTTGGTGAGCTGTTTGTAGCCTGGGCTTCCCCTTGTAGCAATGAGGATTGTTTCTAATCTGCAGTCACAAACAAGTTGAGGTCAGTTATATGAATTCTTACTAGTCATTACTTCATATTAACTATGCAAAAATGCGCGATTCGGATGAGTTTAGATGAAATAGCGGCCACTGACCACTTTTCGGCCTTGTCTTTGAAAAATAGTCATTGTCGTGAAATTTCAAATTTAGGAGGTGAACCTCCATGACATTATGATGGAGTTTCATGAATTTGAAATTCTATGGCAATGACTTTTTTTTTATGACTGTGGTGTCCAGACAAGCTTTCGCATACCCCGACTAATTTCACTGGATACCTATATCCAGCAATAGGTACTAGGTAACTCTGTCCACCAAAGCTAGGAGCCTAGGACAGACAATAACAATGACTATTTTTCAATTACAAGAGTGACTATTTGAAATTTAACCATTTAGATGACTCATTTTTAAATTCTGACAAAATAAAGCTAGCTAGTTAGACTGATTATATTTTCATGAACTGATTTTATCGCGTAAAAAGAAATGGGGTAAAGTTGGTACCTCTTTTCTAACTTCAGGATCTCTAAATGCTGAATCAACAATATCTTGAGTTGGAACTATTTTCCAAGTTGGGATAAAGTTGCAAAGTTTGGTCAAAACACTTATCACCATTGGATGTGGCCTCATATCATCTGCAATCTGTTTGAAAAAAAAAAATATTGAAACATCAATAAAAACATAGCACACAAATTTCAAGAAAAAAAATGTGAAAAAATTTATTTAGACTTTTGTTTGCATAATGCAATAACAAAGTTCAAATCAATGACATGCGTCTAATTCATACATAACTAACAAACAAGGGAATACACTATGAAATGTGTGCTAGCATCATGTGTTTCCTTTTTTACCTTCGTTTATAACTAAAATATGTCTCGAGGATTAGTGAGGTATGGTGACTCAAAATTGAGTCTATAATAAACTCGTCTTTTACTCTTCCTTAGTTATGTAAATACCAAATTGTTATCTATGGCATAATTCATATCTATTGACGTGTATTTAATTCACACATCACGTGGAAAATATTTTTTATTATTTGAGAGAAAAAAAATTACTTAATTTTCATTATGATATTTTCCACAAAATTCTCCTTGTTTTCCATAGGAGAACAAACATAACCAAACCAAACAAACTTTAAACTAATTTCAATAATTGGGGATATTATCAAAAGCTTGTTTCCATAAAGTTAGTAAAATGTCAATTTAAAACCAAAATATTATATAACAATAATTGAAGGTTTAGTACTAATTCAACTATTATGCAAATCAAGTTTGTTTTCATGGAGTTAGTAAAGTGTCAAATTGAAACCAGAATTTGTCCAATCTTTCGTGAACAAAATTACCTAATAACTATTAATAGTGAAAGTGACATATATCATGTGAAATTAGTTCAATGAGTATAAACTTAACCTAGATACCACAATCATTTTTAGAAAAAACAGAATAGTCATATTACTGAAAATAAAGCCATCATTAAAAATTGAAGTTTTTGGTACTAGTTTGACAAAATATATACATCAAGTCGTCTTCATATAAAGTTAGTTAAGTGTCTAAATGGTTGCAACAATATCCACGTTGCAACATTCAAATTCAAGTAAAAATATATTCTTTAATCTTCTAAAAATAAACGATCATGAACGAGTCAAGTTTAATTATATGAATTTTTACTGTACATTTACGTTCATTTAATTTCATTATGATATTGTATAAAATAAAGTGTTATTA
>JAJOOR010024128.1:0-14842 GCA_036250505.1 Solanum acaule | reverse complement strand
TTCAATTATAATCTGACCAACTCTTGATGAATCTTCCACCGCCATTAAACTTTCTTCTTCATTTTGATGACTTGTAGCAAACTAATTTTTGATCATCTTCTTTGACGAATCTTACACCGGCATCAAACTTTCTTCTTCATCTTGATAAACTTTTGTTTGGCTATTGAAACACAAGAAGAAATTTTAAAAAGTATATCTATAATCTTCATAAAGCTGAAAAACAAAAAAAATAATACCAACAATATGAAGTTGGAGAAAATATAAATAAACATGCAACAACACCATAGCTGATTTCTATTTATAGATGATTTAAATCATAAGAATTAAGTAGAAGGAAGTTGAGGAGACATGTTATTTAATTAGAGAATACAAATAGGTGGAGGTTTTTTTGTAACTTTCATATGATATAATTATATGTAATGAATATGATTGTTTTTTTTAATTATTTAATAAATTGATTAATGAAAAAAATGAATGAAAAAACTCAAAAAAAACAAATAGGATCCTAGGTCATTGAAAGGTACCACATCACTTCTTTTTTATCTAGCTTTATATATATATATGATTATGAGATGTTAAAAGACTATTTCTAGATTTATATTTACACTCAAATATGAAGTAACAATACAAATTTATAACACGTCTGGTAATCAAATGGTTAATCATTTTACTCCATAATTTTTTAAAAAAATTTGTAAAGATTTAAAGTCACAAATAAAAAATGCATTGTGCCTATTTCAACAAATTTGAAGATTAAATGTGTTTAGCGAAAAATCATAAGGACCACATTGAATAAGATCTCATTTCGAGTATGTAATTAACATCATAGTTTTGAATTGTGGCCTTTTGGTTACTGAGATGTCTCCATAACATAATCAAGAAGGAATAATATTTTTTTCCCCCAAAATTACCCTTGTTTTAATATATAAAGTTTTACACCATCAAAGAGTCACTTCTTTCTTGATCAAGGCATTCAATAGAAAATAAGACAGTAAAACACTTTATTTTCAAAAAATGAAATAATTTTCTTAAGAGACATATCCAACCTAAAACCCCTCTGTTATTTTAAAACGTTAGAGCAAATAACTACGGAAGGAGATATGTAAAGGTTCAACCATTATTAATATTAACGATTTAGTCAATTTGAATTATAAATTTAGACAAATTACTCATTTTTTAAAACTTTACACGTAGAATTTTTGTTGTGTTTATCATTTCCAACGAATTTGTATTAAGAAAGATGTTAATGTCGGAATATGAAAGAGACAAAAAGTTAAAAGGAGAAAAAGGGGTAATTGGCGGATTGCACCCTTTTTCCTCAATTCTCACCAACTCCAATGACTTAAAACCGCGTCAATGTAGAAAAGTTTAAATGAAAAAGCCTAAAGGGTAGGGCTCTGTGTTATCCCAAATTTGATGCATTACAAGTCATCCTTTGGTCAAGCCTATTACATAAGCCCTCACACTTTTGGATTTACTTTTTTACGACATCCCAAAAAGTGGGTCAAGTAGGAATAACAGACTTTCAATTAAATTATCAGTTTGTTGAAGATGAGTTGCACATGACGTTTTAAGTGAATTCCATACCTACATGAAAGAGGAAGGAAACGTTTTTTATGACATAAGTTCATATAATACACACGCATTTAGGCTCGATATGTCATAGCTCGAAAGGGATAATAATTCCCGTGACAACCTTCGTATGAATGCAAAGAATCTTGACTCAATTATCAGTCTTTAAAAGTTGCAAAGCAAGAAGTTATTTGCTGGTGCAAACTCTCCTATCATTTGTGTTTTTTACTTTTATGGACATAATTTGACCTAATTCACGTGAAAAGATGCAAGACTATAAAATAGCAAACAATATTACCCTTATTAATAAGTGGCAATTGGGAGGACGAACATAGCATTAAATTGTGGTACAAAAGGCAAGATAATTTGTACTATAAATAGTAGGGTTAAAATAATAACTTCATCTACTTCTACTTTTTCTACACATTGTAATGTGTACTGCTTTCTGTACACGTGTAGCACGTATTTTATGTCAAAAAAAGAAGAAGGAAATATCCCTATTCATATTGACTCTCTCACCTTCCGCTTTACTCTTCTTCTCTCCATTGCAATTTCCATGGCAGTCATTTCTAGAACTTAAACTTTACTTCAAAGTCGTCTCATTTTTACTTCTCACTATCGAATTTTTACTTCAATAGAACATAATGTTATTTTCTCGGCTAAAGAGAGTTTAATGGTTATTTATATCTGTTGTTGCAAAATCAAGATTCAAAAGATGAATTTTGAGTTAGAAAATTCAAATCTCTTTGTGAGGGTGAATTTAAGAGCTCAATAGATGATCTCGAATCGAGTAACGACATGAATGTACATTTCTTCTTATTTAATTTAATTATTTTCTTTTCTTCATAAGTTATTTCACAAGTGCAAAATTACTCATATATACAACACTGTAATTTGCATGGAAAAATGTTATGAAATCATATAATAAAGTTTTCGACGTAAGGAATACTCTGTTCACAAGACTTTGACTGAAAGCAAAGGACAGCATTGTGTGATCAAGTCAAATGATTTGTAAAGATAGTAATGTAGGGAAGTAAATTATCTTTCATGGAAAATAGGGAGTTTATAAAATTAGACTTCTCTTTTTTATGTTATGATGTGACAAAATTCACATATGAATCAAATTGACCAATTTACAAACTAAATGCAAATGACGGAATGAACTTTTTTTTGTTTCCGATCCGTTGTTTGGTACACATTGTAACCTGATTAAATTTAGATTCACGTCGAAAAATTAAACAATAGAAATAAAGCGCTCTTTGACAAAACAAATTTTACATTCAGGATTTGAAACATTTGATTATAGTTGGAGAAGTACTTAGTTACTACTCTTCCTTGACCCTTATTAGTGATGAGACTAATTTTCACAATAACAAGTAGACCTAAAGAGTGACGCAAAATTGAGGTAAAAAAATGAAATTCATAAGTATATCATCTAAAAAGTAAAGTATCTAAAAAAAAGTAATGATGAAAAGGAGACAATGGAATGTGCGGAAGACATAGATGTATTGTTTTTGGACTGGTATCATACTTCCAAGATTCCATGGTACATCTTTTTCATTCTACTTTATGGTGTAAAAGGACACCAATACTTTTCATATCCACCTTATTAAGCAAATTATAACAACTACTCCACTTCTTAGAAAAATTAATTCTAAATTTTCTTTAATGATTAGTCCATTTTCACGGTAATTCATATTAAGTGAATTGTTAGATTTTCTTAAAGTTTAAAAGAATTGTTGAGATTTTTTCTTCATATTTGTCCTTCTTCAATGAATTTCTTAATTAATTTTCATTTTTAAAAGAATAATTTGGGAATAATCAATTAAAAGGTGATGACGAAAAGTAGCCTTCGATCTACATATTTAAATATTTTCTTTAGGAATTGTGTCATAATTCATATCTCAACAAATCACTTAGGGGTCATTTGGTAGGGAGTATTAGGGGAAATAGTCCATGTATTAGGTATGATATTATTTAGTACTATGTTTGGTAGGAAATTTGGGCCTATGTATAACTAATCCATGGATTAGTTATACACCCTACATGGTATTAAAGGATGTATAACTAATACCTTCCATTTGGTGGTATTAGTAATGCATAGGATTTAATTATTTTTTTGATTTTATATTTTATACAAATTTTATTATTTAGAGAGAGTTGTTTGTTGCTAAATAAATCTAATATAAGTCAGAAAAAAATCCAATACAAGTCCATACAATATTTGAAATATGAATTGTTTAATATTTACTAATTAAAAAAATAAATGTATCACCGTATGATATTTATATTAACTCACTTAAAAGACCGTAAATATATGCATCGACCATTTCTATATTTTCTTTCATAATCTACTAGATATATAGAAGATATATTTGAGACTTACCGTAGCAACGAATGAATAGATAAGGAGTGTGTGTATATGTTTATAGGATGGCAGAACAACATATATTATTTGGCATATGCTGTTATATATATATATATATATGTCAAAGAATAAGAGTGTGTTTTTGGTTGAATTAAAGGTATAAAGATACAATTATTCTATTTTTTTAATTGAAATTGACTTTGTATTTTAAATAATTTATAAAACTATGTACATATTAAAATTAGAATTTGCAATTTTATTGTGTAAATGTAGACGGTTTATTCGGTTTTGCTATTATTTATCGTCTTTTCGCCTTTGAAAGTAAATTATTTATTTTTAAAAAAATTGGAAATTGATGTTTTGTGAGATAAATTTATTAAGATGATAATTATTTTATCTTCAAATAATTCAAGTGAAAAAATAGAAAACATGGAGACAAAATTGTTCTTATCCTAGCTTGTTCGAAGGCCACAAAAAAATAATATTGGTTGGTAGTTATGTACCTTGACCCAATTACATGAAATAGAAAATTTCATAATAATTCAAGGATATAATTGGAAAGAAGCTTTTTGTAGAGTTTTAAAACAAACACTAGATTAGATAAGAAGCAATGAACCAAACACAGGATAAAAAATAATTCATGCATTGCTAATCCCTGCATTGTTAATTCCTGCATTACTAATCTCTGCGCTATTAATTTTTGTACCAAACGACCCCTCAGGGGTTGTTTGGTTTGAAGACATGTTATGTTGGGATTAATTATAATGGGATAAATAATGTTGAAATAAGTTATGATGAGATTAGTTATGTTGAATTTTATTTTTTATTGGTGGTTTGGTTTGTCAAATATGCATGACATAATTTCTAATAGTAAGTTGTGTGTTTACAAAAATGCCCTCTAAGAATAAGTTGTTTGTTTATAAAAGAAGGTTTAAGGGGGTAATTTTGTTATTTTACATTTTTATCTTGGGATAAGTTATCCCCGAATTAGTATTCCACCCACAAGTAAGGATAACTTATCCCAGTCATAATTATTACTTCTAGGATAAGATATCCCACACTTTGTAACCAAACAAAGAAGTGAGGGATACTAAAAAGTTATCTCAAAATTATTTTTCTTTATCCATCACACCAAACAAGCCTTTAGTATGGCCTGAAATAGGTACAGTAATACTATTAAATATTTGTAGGAAAAATATGTAAATCTCTAAATCAGTTAAAATAGAAAGTATGACAATTGATTAGGGATAGTTTAAGTAATTGTATGCAATTTTAAAAAAGCAAAAAAGAAAACACCATGGTACCTCGTCAAATTTTGAAGAGTTTTAAGGTATGCAGTGCAATAGCGACGCAATTAAAAAATATTTATGATCAGGTCTATTATAAAATAGTTAGAAATAGCCCTAAATTACGTTAAAGTAGGTAAAAAATTTCATATTGATTGAGGAATGAACTGAGAGTCTGTTTATATGAACTTGAACAATTATTCCTCTTCATGTGATTCGAAACGAGGTAAATATATGATACCTAAACCTAACTCAACTTCAAAAGATAATGGGAGGATTGCTCAAATCTATATAAGTTGTCTATCACTTCATCAATGTCCAATTAATGTGCGATTTTTCTCCACTCTAACAAGTTAAATAATAAAAATCGTATAAAAAGATCCTTAAAATCTCTAAGAATGATTAAATTGGTGTAGCAGATAGTATCTCACAAGGGATAATGAAGGATTGATTAATTTTTCCTTCCGATCCAACGCATTTTCAATCGTGTTCATTAAATCAAACTTATCTAGTACAATTTACATCTTCGGAATAGTCATGATGACTTAATAAATGGTATAAAGTATGTAGAGGTGTGTATGTTTTGTCATAGAGGGGACAAGGCGTTGGGGGATAAATACTCCAGCGTATATAACGGAGAAGCAGGCCCCCTATATACTCTGTCTTACGGTCTACACCTTTCCCCTGCCTTTCACCCACCCACCCACCCCCCTATATACCACCACCCCCACAATTACACATTCAAAAGCACCATTTATCAGAATGAAATCATCATTGTAATAATCATCATGCTGTTTTCATCTACTCCACTAACAACTTTTTATTTTAACAACTCATCATATTTCAATTTCCAAATCAATATTTCAGTAAATTATATTACTGAATCAATAGATGGATCGGAGGAGTAGCTTCCAAATTTGAGGGGAATGTTGTCTGGCTCGAAGTCATTATGTCTTCTCGATCATTTAAGTACTATAGATCGAACCAATCCAATTTATATTTTTAAATCTAGTGTAAATATATATGATCACGATGAGATAGTGTCTTCGGACCAGGCTTCATTCCCCCCAATTTGGAAACCAAAATTTGCATTCCCTAATTGTCTCTCTGTCGGTGTCTGCTGCAGAAGACTCAGGTGAGATTTTTTTTTTTCTTTGAATTTGTGTAAAAGTGCATGTGTATTCGGATTTTTTCTTTTTTCAGTTTTGGGGGATTTAATTGTCATGCAAAATCCGACAGGAATGTTGGAACAATAATGATATTTTGACCCCTTTTAGGCTAATTTGGGGCAGAATAGCTGTGATTTTCATTATTACTGTCTGTCTCTGCTCTTCTCTTTTTGTTTTTCTTCTTTTCAGATGTTAAATTCAACCCTAGTTATCATGGCTGTGTTATTTGTTTGTCTCTGTTTTCTACTAGATTTCATCATTCACCACTCATTAAAGGTCCCTCAAATATGATGACAAAAACCTTCTGGATCTATAACTACTAGTACCTTGATTTTGCTTTCATGCAATTTTCTATTCCTCCTTCCTCTCTACCTTTTAGGGTTTCTATGAGTTCCTTCATCTATCCAGAAAAGAGAGAACAATAAAATAGGAATTTCATATACTCTCACCGTCTTATATTAGATAGACACTTTCTATTTTATGCGTTAATTAAGAAATCATTAATAGATAGATCAACTTTACTATTTTGCCTTTTTTTCATACTAATTAGCCTCTTGAACAAAAATATTTTGATCTCTTCAATGTTTGTTTATGCTTCTAAAAATCATATTAATTGCAAGGGTAAAATAAGAAAAAAATCAATCAATTTTATCCCGATTTAGTAAGTGATCAAGTAATATAAGTTAAATTTTTTTAGTAAGATGCTCAGAGAAAGTATAAGGTAACTGGAGATGAGAATTAAGCTATGTTACTTTAACTTTACAAAAATATCTAATCAAAACGCGTTTCAGATCCATCAAAATAGTGCATTTTTAGAGTATTCAAAAATAACATATCTGAAGAGTGAGCAACGTCGGAATTAGGTGGTTCTTTCGAGGACAGAAATCTTTATGATCTGATCTTTTAATTTTCTATGTAATGTGAATAACGCCATAAAGATAGACATAATATTGTATTCCTTCTTATTTTTGTATTTATCAATTCTACTCCCTCTTCTACTTGGGATTTTTTTATTGGATTCTTGCTCTATTTTTTTCATTCCTTACAAGATTTTTATCATAACTTTTACTTTAGTATATGTCAAAAATACTTTTGAAAACACTTTTCTTGAGCAGAGGATATTTCTTGAGAAGATGAGCCAACGTTACAAGTATGAAAGAGTTGAAACGATTATTAAAGAATTAGGTTACCTCACACAAAGTAAGTGTAATATCGACATACGTACACTCACTCTTTTTAGGCTACACTTATGAAATCACATTGGACAATTGTTAGTGATCATCGATATCGTTATTAAGTCTTAGTTTCTCTAGTGTCTACCAACAGTAATGAAATTCTATGAGCTGTAATTTGCATTTGGTATGCACATGCTATAGATAGATTTTATATATATTAAAATCGTGTAAACTGTAGTGGAGGGTATCGTGCTTTGAAGATTTTATGGAACATAAATTAGACATACATTCTGCTGTATAGATTAGAGAAAAGACATAAATGCACCATCAAAGTTGTTCCGTATTTGCATAAAGACATCTTAACTTTCAAAGTGTTTTATCACCCACAGATCTATTTAATATTTTTGTAAATTGACCATTTTGACCCATTCCCTCGTCTATGTAGTCGCGCGTGTTGCTCACTTCCTGTGATAGAATTCAACCCGACTCGACCCTATTCTTTGAAGCAAAAACTAAGAAAAATAGTGCAGTAAAATTGGGAATGTAGAGCAAATTACTGCAATATTACTGTTAGTTGTCTTATCCACCTTGATGCAAAAATTTCCCTAAAAGTTACAATTAGCGAAATTGAAAAATCATCAAAGAGTTCATCATAAAATTTCATGTGATCTTTGTGCCATTATTCAATTAGATGGTATAAGCTTTTCACTTCTTCCTTGAGTTTCAAGGTGAGCTTTGGTCGTGCTTGAGTGTTGAATTTAATGGAAATATGGAAATGGATTTGTTCTATTTAATCTAAGGAGAAATCAGATCCGATTAAGAATCTTATTTTCTTGGGGAGATGATGAAGTCGTCAAATAGAGAACATCAACGTTGATCTTGCTATGGAAAAACCCATGAAATCAAAAAATTAGGGTTACTAACTGCTATTTTGGGTTTAAATTTGGGGAAGATGACATAAATTAATTAAATAATTAATAATAAAGAAAAAAAATGACATGTGGCACTTTTAAACTGGTGAAAACACTGCATGACGCACCTCATGTGCGCAATAACAACTCAGACGAGGGAATGGGTCAAAATGACCCATTTACAATGATATTAAATAATTCTGTGGGGTGATATGACACCTTAAAAATTAAAATATCTTTATATAAATACGGGATAACTTTAATGGTGTCTTTATGTCTTTTTTCGTATAGATTATAAACCTTTGATTATCTCTCATCTACATATGGTAGCTTTTCATTTTTGATAAACTATGTGCAGCTTTTTCTGACTCTTTCTTAGCAAACTAGTCTACTTTTTTTTGGTAAGCATTGTTTGGTTTTTCATTCCGGAGAAAAGATAAAACCAAAGAGAATTATATATCTATGTATTATTTTATACTTTTTTCATTCCTAGATTAGTTGTTATATTGCTTCTTAGGTTATTAATTCAATTAATTTACAAAGCTATATTAAGATAAATCAACAATATCTACTCAAAAACTATACCAAAAATATGACTAAGGAATTAAGTAATGCTCTGTTTGTCTCAATTTATGTGACTTACTTTCTTTTTTAGTCAGTCTCAAAAAAGTCTATAAGTTTAACTATTAAGTAACAATTTAACTATAAAATGTCTATTTTACCGTTAATAAATAATTTACAGCTACACAAATTTCTATCATTCATTTTGGACCATAAGTTTTAAAATTCTTCATTTCTTTCTTAAATTCCGTACCGAGTCAAACTATCTCACATAAAATGAAACGGAGGGAGTATTCCGTTTGAAACTCCTAAAAAAATACTCAAGTTACAATAATTGATTATTCAAGATATTTTTAAAAAAAATATATGAACAAGATTTACAATGTTAAGAAAGAATGTTTTGAATCTTGAAATTGATCAAAAATAGAACTCCTTCCGTTCCAATTTATGTGACAATATTTGACTTGACATGATGTCTAAGAAAAAAAAACTTTAGAAATTTGTGGTCCGAAATAATCCATAGATAAGTTTGTGATTGAAAATTTATCCATTGAGAATTAAAAAATATTTTTAAAATTAAATTATTTTAAAATATAATAAATTGATACTGTATTTTTTTTCTGAGCAAATTAAAAAGAAAAATAAGACAAGGAAATACTCTCTTATCTCTATAGTGTCCTGAAATATCCACAGGATTATTTTTTGCCGTAGCTTTGCATGATCAAATCAATAATAGTAGTATATCTTAGTTGGAACTGAAAGCTTGGGAAAGTGTGACAGAGAAATGTAAGTGAACTTGACAACTCAGTGTTTTTCTTTTTCTTACTGTTTTACTCTCTGTTTATTTACATAATGACTGCGTCGTTTGATGAGATGTATGCACGACCACAATATTAGTATATTGATTAGCTAATCTACCTAGTTGGATGGGGATAAATATCGTAAAATAGATAAATCGAATCGAACTAATTTGTTTTTTCGATTTTAATTTTTTGACATGATATCGGTGTTATTTGTTTTAAATTTTGATTCTTTACTTTTGGAGTAAGGGTGTCAGAACTTAGGTGCATCGAAGAATTGAATTCTTATTAAAAAAAATAAGGGAAAAATGATAAATATATCTCTGACCTATCGTAAATGGTATCTAAATACCCTCCGTTATACTTTTAAAACTCTGATTCCCCTACCGTTTAATTTTTGGAACGTGTATACCCTTTGGACTAACGAAGGGACACGTGTCACGATCTTAACAACCTATTCAAAATTTATAATATTTTTATTTCCAATTAAAAAATTGACCCGAATAATAAAAAACACACCCAAATAATTGTAGACCCACACCGAAAAAAATCTAATTTTTCCTTTCTTCTCTAGTCCAAGAACCAGTTACACAAAGAACTGCAGCAACTCCATCTTCTCCGGCGAAGCTCCAGATACAAAACCATCTCTAACTGCTATCGAACCTAACCTCCCTCGCTCCAGCGAAATCAGTGGGGTAGTGACCCTTAATCCACCATGAAACCTGACCACCACTCACCCATCTCTCCCTCACTGGTGCTCCAACGAACCAAACCAACGACCTTGGAATAGATTGATAGTTGCAAAACTCAATAACTTTTTTACATAGCTGAAGCTTTGAAAAATGAAAATTGTAGGGCTGAAAGCCAAGAAAAGAAATTAGTCATAAATCAGACAAGAAAAATACGGAAGGATAGGGAACAAACATACCTCTATGTCACGTCCCGCCACTTCGCAGTCGAATGTTGCGTCCGAATAGGGGCGGAAGGGTCTAGAGTTATGGAGAGGTTTGCGGAGAACTCTAGAACGCTTTAGAAGGCTAGAGAATTCCTTAGAATTCTCTAGAATAATTTAGATAGTTTCAAGAAAGCCTTAGAATTCTCTAGAGGTGTAGAGAATTCTAGAAGAGGGGCTTTTGTGTAAATATCTTAGGGACTTGTAAGTAATTTTTATTTGCACTTTAGTCCTTAGGATTTTACTATAAATAGATGTGGCATTCATTTGCCAAGCAAAGTGTAAAGCAATCTTCCAAGAGTTAATACAAAAGCCTTCTTCCAAAACTCTCTTTGTTCTTTCTAAGTCTTTCCTTAAGCATTTTCTTAGCAATCCAAGTCTTAAAGGCTTCCTTGAATTTACAAGATCTTGAAAGAGTAGTGAGTAAATTGTCAAGGGCCGCACGAAACTTTAGCCATCACTCTAAGTCCGTGACAAAGTGGTATCATAGCGAAGGTTTGATACTAAAGGAATGACAACCGAAGGAGACGTAAACGCTGCTAGTACCACCAACGTCCGTCCGAATGGTGGAAAGAAGAATCGCAAGGGAAAGAAGCACCAAAAGAGCCCTGAAGAAATGTTGTCGGATCCCACACCAAGTGAGGCACTAACATCTCATCCACCCTCGACCACCGAGGCAAGTGACGATGAATGTGGCGAGGAGCCCATTGACGTCACCGCAAGAGAAGAATGGGTCGCAAGGGTTGAAGTGGCTAAGCAGGCCGTGGAGGTATTAGGCCGGCGCATGAATGTGGCCGATGGCAAATTCAAGACTCTTGAAGACTTCACCCTTGAGGAGACTGAAAACATCCGTAAATAGTTGGAGGGACGTCAACGGGCCGAGATTGAGATGAAGGAGGCTATCACTTCCTTGGAGTGTCGGCTCATGGAGGCGTTGAGCACGATTGAGACCATGAAGGCCGAGATGAAAGCACTCAAGGAAGGTGCGGCAGCTGGAGGGTCATCGTCGCTTGATTGAGATAGGGAGGCCAGGGTCGAGGCTCCCAAGCCACCTATGTTCAAAGGCGTCCGTGACGCGCAAGAGGTGGAGAATTTTCTTTGGCATTTGGAGAACTACTTTAAGTGCAACAGGCTGAAGAGCGACGAGAGTAAGATCAACACCGCTGTGTTGTATCTTTCGGAGATGGCCATGCTATGGTGGAGACGCAAGGAGGCCGAGATAGGGAAGGGGACGTGCTCCATCAACACCTGAGAGCAATTCCGAGAAGAGTTCAAGAAGGCCTTCTTCCCTAACAACGTCATCTATGAGGCGAAATGCAAGTTTAGGGAGCTGAAGCAAACGGGCAACATCCACGCATATGTGCAGGAGTTTACTACCCTCACGCTTCAAATTCCTAACCTTACAGATGATGACATGTTGTTCCACTTCATGGATGGGCTGCAAAATTGGGCCAGGACGGAGTTGGAACGCCGGCAAGTCAGGACCATAGACGAAGCCATCACGCAGGCTGAAGCTTTGACAGACTTCAGGCAGGAGAAGCCCGACAGAGCCAGAGGAGAGGAAACGAGAGGTAGTCATGACCATGGTGGGGGAGATCGTGGCGAAGGCGAGGAGCAACGGCTACATCCCAAAAAGCATGACACCTATAAGTCTGATGCCAAGAAGTCTGGACGTCATGGCAACACGGAGAGGAAGATAGAGGTTGCCAACAAATGTGGTTGCTACATATGCGGCGGGCCGCTTGGTTACGCAAAGTGCCCTGAACTGAAGAGCCTTGGGGCTATCCTGCGAGAGCGGAAGGAGAAAGACGCCCAGGAGCAAGGACAAGGCGAAGAGACGATGCAGTTGGGATTAATAAGTCTATGCACGGCCATCACGATGCAGCCAGAGAAGCTAAGGGTAAGCGACGCGCAGTATGTCGACCTTAAGATCAATGGAAATCCCGCTTGTGCTTTGGTTGACACGGGTGCAGAGGTCAATCTCATGACCAAGAAGGCAGCAACGAGGTTGGGGCTGAGTTACAGACCAAGCAGCCCCCAACTCAGGACGGTCAATGCACCTCTGACTCTTGTAAGTGGAGTTGCACATGGAGTAAACATCACGCTGGGCGAGTGGCAAGGTAAGACCAACTTCACTGTCGCTCCTGTAGATCTTTTTGACATAATTCTTGGGCAGGAATTCTTCCAGCAGTGCCACACGGTGATCGACCCTTACCTCCAACGACTTCTAGTCATGGAGCAAGGAAGATCATGTATGGTGCCCATGGTCAAGGTGCCGAAGACAGAAGGACAAGTCCGCCTAACGGTCATGCAGCTCGAGAAAAGACCTAAAAAGAAGGATCCAGCGTCTAGAGCCACCAATGCAAGTTTGAAGAAAGATAATGGTGCAAGAAGGTCCCCGCCGCCACACGTGAAGAAGGTTCCGAAAGAGAACAATGTCGTGATGCCAAAGAAGCCGCCGAGGCGCGCGCACCCTAGGAAGAAGATGAGCCATAAATCCGAGCTAAAAGGGATTTGGAAGACGCTGAAGGCGTTGCGCAAGGGCCTTGATCGAGTCAATGGACTATTGGTCGCGCACGCACAAGGCTCGGATGACCATGTAGCGGCAATGCGACGCGGTTGTCGCATCCATAGGTGGGGGAGAGTGTCACGTCCCGCCACTTCGCAGTCGAATGTTGCGTCCGAATAGGGGCGGAAGGGTCTAGAGTTATGGAGAGGTTTGCGGAGAACTCTAGAACCCTTTAGAAGGCTAGAGAATTCCTTAGAATTCTCTAGAATAATGTAAATAGTTTCAAGAAAGCCTTAGAATTCTCTAGAGGTGTAGAGAATTCTAGAAGAGGGGCTTTTGTGTAAATATCTTAGGGATTTGTACGTAATTTTTATTTGCACTTTAGTCCTAAGGATTTTAGTATAAATAGAGGTGACATTCATTTGCCAAGCAAGCAAGCAAGCAAAGTGTAAAACAATCTTCCAAGAGTTAATACAAAAGCCTTCTTCCAAAACTCTCTTTGTTCTTTCTAAGTCTTTCCTTAAGCATTCTCTTAGCAATCCAAGTCTTAAAGGCTTCCTTGAATTTACAAGATCTTGAAAGAGTAGTGAGTAAATTGTCAAGGATCGCACGAAACTTTAGCCATCACTCTAAGTCTGTGACATCTAGCTCTCTTTATAGAGCTTCAACAATGAAGGTCAAGAAGATACTCCGTAACCCATAGCTAATCTTTGGAATGTTTTTACATTCCAAAATGTACCACAAAGAAGGATTTATGGGTAAGCAAGCAGAAAAAACGATGGAAAATTGTCACTAACACCAGTAAAAACCAAACTCAATTTCATCAAACTGAAAACCACCCAAAGTGCTGTATGGATGAGTTTCCAACTCTGTTTCTGTCCTTTATTCTGTTAAAAAAAAAGTTAGTGAATCTTAGTAAATGTTTGTGTTGATGAGAATATGTTAAATTGGAGTATGTAAAATGAGATTTAACTAAAGAACAAAAGAAAATCTCTAATGGATTCTCTATTAGAAAGGAAAAGATCAGAGAGGATGGTCTATTAGGTTTTGGTTATAATTTTGGTGCGGGTCTAAAATTATTCGGGTAATTTTTTTAATTGAAAATAAAAATTAAACAAATATTGGATAGGTTGTTAAGATCATGACACGTGTCCCTCCGTTAGTCCAAAGGGTATACACGTTCCAAAAATTAGACGGTAGGGATTTCATAGTTCTAAAAAGTATAACGGAGCATATTTAGATACTATCATTTATGATAGTTCGGGGGTATATTTGTCATTTTTCCCAAAACATAATATATATATATATATATTTCTCTCAACTAAAAGTATAATTTCTACTAACAATTAAATTGTAACACCCTAGAAATTTTTTCGAACTAAGACTTGAACCGTCCTTCGTTGTGAGTAGGATTTTACTAAGGAATTTAAAATTTCTTAGGTATTAAGGTCAGGTCACTAGATGTAGCACCTTGAGTTTCAAAAAGAACTAGATTGGAAATAGCAAAATCTGAAATTTTGCAAGTTATGTTTAAGTATG